>PVJS01000121.1:0-67659 GCA_004027185.1 Glis glis | reverse complement strand
CTGGTCTCTGCCTCCCAAAGTACTGGGATTACAAGCATGTGCTACCACGCCCGGCTAATTGCCATTTCTTGATTGGATTATTTGTTTTTTTTTAGAGTAAAGTCTTTTAAGTACTTTGTATATTCTAGATATACAGAGGGATATTCAGCTATTCACAGGGATAGCTGGCAAAGATCTTCCATTCTGTAGGCTTTCTCTTTAGACTTGGTGGTTTCCTTTTTAGTTTAATGTCATCCCATTTATTAATTCTTGTTTTAATTTTCTGAGCTTTGGGGGTCTTGTTCAGGAAGCTTCTACCTGTACCTATATGTTTGAGTGTTGGACCTATACCCTCCTCTAACAGCTTCAAAGTCTGTGGTCTAATTTCCAGGTCTTTGATCCATCTCAAGTTGAGTCCTGTGCAGGGTAAGAGGGAAGGATTTAATTCCATTTTTCTACAAATGGATAACCAGTTTTTCCAACACTGTTTGTTGAAAAGGCTGTCTTTTCTCCAAAGTATATGTTTGGCACCTTTGTAAAAAATCAATTGGCTATAAGTGTGTGGATTTGTTTCTGTATCTTCTATTCTGTTCCATTGGTCTGTGATTCTGTTTTTTTTTTTTTGCGAATACCATGCTTTTTTTATTTCTATAGCTCTGTAGTATAATTTGAAGTCAGGAATTGTGATGCCCCCTGCATAGTTCTTATTGCTGAGAATTGCTTTGGCTATTCTGGGTCTTTTGTTTCTCCATATGAAATTTATGACTGATTTTTCCAGGTCTGTGAAGAATGACATTGGTATTTTGGTAGGGATTGCATGGACTCCATAGATCACTTTTGGTAGAATAGCCATTTTGATAATATTTATTCTACCTATCCAAGAGCAGGGAAGATCTTTCCATCTTTTAATATTTTCTTCAATTACTTTTGTTAGTGTTTTATAATTTTCACTGTAGAAGTTTTACCTTCTTGGTTAGGTTTATTCCTAGGTGTTTTATTGGTTTTAAGATTATTGTGAATGGAACTGTTTTCTGGATTTCTTTTTAAGTGGATTCATGGTTGGCATATAGAAAAGCTACTGATTTTTTTAGATTGACTTTGTATCTCACTACTTGGCTGAATTTGTTAATCAGCTCTAGAAGTCTGTTGGTTGAGTTTTTTGGGTCTTCTAAATATAGGATCATGTAATCTGCAAATAGAGATAATTTCAGTTCTTCTTTTTCTATTTGAATTCCTTTGATATCCTTCTGTTGTCTTATTGCTCTGGCAAAAGTCTCGAGGACCATATTGAAAAGGAGTAGTGATAGTGAGCATTCTTGTCTTGTTCCTGATTTTAAATGGCATTTCCCCAGTTTTTGCCCATTCACTATGACATTGGCTTTGGGGTTATTGTATATTACCTTAATGATGTTGAGGTAAATTCCTTCTAATCTGACTTTCTGCAGTATTTAACATGAATAGGTGTTGGATTTTGTCAAATGCTTTTTCAGTGTCTATTGAGATGATCATGTGATTTTTGTCCTTAGTTCTATTTATGTGGTGAATAACATATATTGATTTATGCATGTTGAGCCAGCCTTGCATCCCTGGGATGAAACCAACTTAGTCATGGTGTACAATTTTCTTGATCTGGTTTTGAATGCGCATGGCTAGTATTTTGTTTAGAATTTTTGCATCTATGTTCATCAATGATTTTGGTCTGTAATTTTCTTTTCTTGAGGGATCTTTATTCAGTTTGAGTATTAAGGTGATACTGGCCTCATAGAAGGAGTTTGGAAGGATTCCCTCTTTTCCAGTTTCACGTAATAACTTGTGAAGTATTGGGTTTAGTTTTTCTGTAAAGGTTTTGTAGAATTCAGCTGGTAATCCATCTGGACCTGGACTTTTCTTTGAAAGAAGGCTTTTTATTGCTGTTTCTATGTCTTTGCTTGCTATTGGTCAGTTTAGGTTTCCTATATCTTCTTGGTTCAGTTTAGTTAGGTTGTATGTGTCTAGAAATCTGTTGATTTTTTCTATGTTTTTCAGTTTGTTGGAGTATAAATTTTCAGAACAGTTTCTGATGATCCTCCAGATTTCCCCACTATCTGTGGTGATGTCTCCTTTCTTATTTCTGATTTTAATAACTTGGGTTGATTTTCTATTTCTTTTGGTTAAGTCGGCTAAGGTTTATCAATCTTGTTAATCTTTTCAAAGAACCAGCTTTTTGTTTTGTAGATCTTTTGTATTTTTTGTTGCTGTTGTTCTCTATTTCATTGATTTCTGCTCTGATTTTAATTATCTCCTGCCTTCTACTGGCTTTGGGATTAGACTGTTCCTGTTTATTTGTTCTTTATTTGTTGACTTTCTGTTTTTCTTGTGTGGACACTCAGTACTATAAATTTTCCTCTTAAAACTGCCTTCAAAGTGTCCCATAGAGTTTGGTATGTTGTGTCTCTATTTTCATTTAATTTTAGATTTTTTTATTTCTCCCCTTATTTCTTTTCTGATCCAGTCCTCTTTCAAGAGCATAGCATTCAGTATCCACGTATTTATATAATTTCTTTTGGTCTTCCTGTTGTTGATTTCTACTTTCATTCCATTATGATCTGAAAAGATACTGGGAATTATATTACATTTTTTTAATTTGCTCGTACTTGCTTTGTGGCCCAGAATGTGGTCTATTTTGGAGAAGGTTCCATGAGCAGCTGGGAAGAATGTGTATTCAGCTGTTGTTGGTTAAACTATTCTGTATATGTCTATTAGGTCACTTTGGTTTATAGTATTCTTTAGGTCTGAAGAGTCTTTACTCATTTGCCTGGAATATTTATCTAGTAGTGTGAGTGGTATGTTGAAGTCTCCCAATATTATTGTGTTTGGGACTATTTGAGATCTAGTATCCTGAAGAGTTTGTTTTATAAAAGTGGGTGCCCCCATATTTGGGGCATAAATGTTTACTATTATTGCATCGTCTTGTTAGATTACTCCTTTTATTAATAAGAAGTGACCCTCTTTGTCTCTTCTGATGTGTTTTAGCTTAAAGTCTGCTTTGTCAGATATAAGCGTTGCTACCCTTGCTTGTTTTTGGTCTCCATTTTCATGGTATATCATTTTCCATCCTTTCACCTTTAGCCTATGGATATCTTTGACTATAAGGTGAGTCTCTTGCAAGCAGCATATAGTTTGATTATTTTCTTTGATTCATATTGCCAGTCTATGCCTTTTAATTGGGGAGTTTGGACTTTTGACATCAGTGTTATTACTGAGAGATGATTTTTGTTTACTGCCATTTTGAGTTATATTCTCTTTGATGTAGTGTTGTTTCTCCTTCACTGAGTTGCCCATCTGGTAGAATTGGCCTCTCCTGTGGTTCTGGTATTTGCTTCTTTTTTTTCTTGCTTGTGTTTTATTTCTTTAAGGATTTTCTCTAGAGCTGGCATGCTGGTCATGAATTCTTTCAGTTTCTGCTTGTCATGGAAGGTTTTTATTTCTCCATCAATTTTGAATGATTTATTTGCTGGATATAGCAGTCTTAGTTGAAATTTGTTTTATTTCAGTGTCTGGAGTATATCATACCAGCCCTTCCTGGCTTTCATGACTGGGGTTGAGAAGGCTGGCATGATTCTTGTTGTTTTGCCTGTGAATGTCACCTGTTCTTTTGTTTTGGATGCTTTTAAGATTCTTTCCTTGGCCTTTATCTTAGTTATTTTGATTATTATGTGGTGTGGGGAAGTCTTTCTTTAATCTTGTCTTGTTGATGTTCTGAATGTCTCTTGTACGTGGATGTCCAAGTCTTTTTCTATGTTTGGGTAATTCTCTGATATTATTTCTCTTAAGAGGTTTCTGATACCCTTGGTTTGTGCTTCTAGACCTTCAATGCTGATTATTCATTAGTTAGGTCATTTCACATTGCCTCATATTTCTTGGATGTTCTGGTCATGTCATTGTATTGTCTTCTCTATATTCTTGATGGTGGTTAGTTTTGAATGAGCTGTCTTCCAAGAGTGAGACTCTATTTTCCATGTGGTCTAGCCTACTAGAGGTGATTTCTAATGAGGTCTTTAACTTATTTATTGACTCCATTTCACTCAAAGCCTCTTTTTGTTTTTTACTTAGGACCTCAATTTCTCTATTCATGTTTCTCATTTACTGTATATTTCCTCTGATTTCATCTCTGAGGCTTTTGATAATATTGAAAATCAAAATTTGGCATTCTCCTTCTGGCATTTCCTGCAGTTCAGTATTGGTGATCTCCCTTGTTGTTGAGTTGTGGGAGTTTATTGTTTCCTCACTGTTCTTCATTCTTATGCTTTCAGAGTTCTCAGATTTGTTTTTCTGTTGTCTTGGCATCCTCTTGCTCTTGGTGTGAGAGTCTTGTGTCTATTTGTTATCCCTTTATAATAAGGCCTATGATGGGGTATTTATTTGCCTCTACAAATCTGTCTCACATAATCAAACTTTTGAGTTTGTCTTACAGATACTTTTTTTTTTTTGCGGTACCGGGGATTGAACGCTGGGGCATTCTACCTCTGTGCTATGCCCCCGGCCCTATTTTTTTATGCTTTATTTTGAAACCGGGTTTCATGAAGTTGCGGAGAGCCTCACTAATTAGAGAGAGAGAGAGAGAGAGAGAGAGACAGAGACAGAGAGAGAGAGAGCGAGAGAGAGAGCTGAGGCTGGCCGCGAACCTGGATCCTCCGGTTTCCGCCTCCCAAAGTACTGGGATTACAAGCATGCGCCACCACGCCTGGCTACAGAGACTCTTTAAGAAGATATAGTTCTTAGTGCAGCAAGCAGGAGTCTGACTGGCTGTAGGTAGCTGTGCTCTCCAGGCCCAAACTCTGTAGGGCCAAAGACTATGATGTACCATTCAAAGCCTACAACCTACTGGTTGGGATTTAATTTCCCACTGACACCACCACTGTTCTGCTGATTGTGAACCTGTGAAACTGCAGAGCGCTGACCTCTTCCCTCTGTGTACACTGGGCCTAAGCTCAGCAGGGCCAGAGATTACTATATTCCAAGCTTGTGGCCCAGGTGGCTGAGCTTTGATGGCCCAGGGACACCACCACTGATCTGCTGGTTGTGATCATGTGGAGCTGTCAGTTACTGGCATGCATGCATGCCAGGCCCAAACTCTGCTGGCAGAGAGAATGTTGAGTTCCCAGCCTGCGGCTGTGGTCACATGAACCCCTCTTGGCCCCTGGCCTCCCTGCTTTCAGTGCCCAAGTGCTAGCAGGGAGAGATTTTACTGTTCTGAATTCAGGGATTGAGTGGCTCAGTTATTTAGTCCCAGGGACACTGCTGCTGTTCTGGGTGGCTGAAATCATGTCAGATCTTGTTGTCCTCTGGCATTGGTGCTTGTGGCATCCAAACACTGCCGGGCATGAGTTTTTAGCCTTCTGAGCCTGTAGCATGGTTGGTTGAGTTATTTCACCCCATAGACAACATGATTGGTGGTTCTGTGGTGATTGCTGGAGGTCTTACAGGGGCACGGGAACTGCTGGCTCTAGGACCTTCCCACCCAAATGTCCCTACAGGCTTTCTGCTAATTCACGTTTCTGTCGTGTCCAACTGTAGAACTGTAGCCCCTGCCCCAACCTTTGCAGGGATGATTTGCAAACTCAGATCTCACGGGTCTGTTCTTTGCCACACAAGACCCTGCGGCCATGCAGGGCAGGCTCCTGCTAGGATGGTTTGTGAGCTCACAGTCTTGATGAGATCCACTCAGGTCCCTGTAGGCAAATATGGGTTGAGCTGCAGCCACAGGATTTTGTTGTGCGATCGATCTGGCTGGGCAGTCTGGGGAGTCGAGTCTTAAGGTATACGGGTATGGAGAGAAGAGTGTGGTTGCTTTTGTTGATCATTTTCTGCAGTCACTGGCTTGAGAGGATTCTGCTTTTTTGCTGAAGTTGGTCTCTGGGAGCTGCCAGTCCTGGTACAGGCTCAACAAGATGGTGCCACCTCTTCTCTCCTCTCACCAGGAACTGGGAGTTTGTTGGTTTAACTGGACATTCACCTAGAACTTTGAGTTTGTGAGAAAGCCAATGAAAGCCCAAACTGAAGAGCCTTTCTAAGAAAACAGGTTATAAGCAAGGCAGTGGAGAGAAGCAGAAGTGGGGTATGGCTTTAGACACAAAGTGGCTGAGTCATAACTTTTAGATCAACTGAAACCCAGGTACACTGCCAGCACTTTATTTCTTTGAGATTCCCTAATATCTCTTCAGTCAACTTACTAATTTACATAGTCAATGTGGGTGTGCGTTTCTTGCAACCAAATCATTCCTGGATCATTCTTTGTACCATATTGAGAATTTGAAAATAAATAAACTTTCAGATGGGAAAAAAATGTGACTCAGAAAGAAACAGAGTGAAGACCAAGAAAAACATCACCCCCTCCACCCTCACCCTGGCTTTTGATATCTTTTTTTCTTATAAATTTTGGACCCCAAGCCCTGTACTAAACAAATGTCAAAGTCAGAAGTTTGTTTTTGATGCTCTCATTCCTCCTTTTATCCACTGCCTACCTTATAAAGGTGTTGCCCTTTCTTTTTTCATATCTAGGAACTCTTGGCTTCATCTTTCTCTCTCTTGCCATAACCTGTTTCAGGAAAAAAAAAATTCTGATAAGCTGGTTACCAAAGGGAAAAATAATTTTGAAGCTATATATTTTATATATGTAAATGATTATCTATGACTCTATGTTAGAAAATTTCCATTTAACAGTAGTCAAAATATTGACATGAAGTGAATCTCAAATTCAGAAATTTCAGCTGGTACCAGGACGTGAATAAGTCACAGAAATTTCAGGTGGTACAAAGGTATGTATCTCAGGAGCGATGCCACCTGAACATGTTTGAAATCACTGTGCAGAGATGGCTGTCTCTTTTGTTTCGACACTAAGATTCACTCTGATTTGAGGTGCATCTATGACAGTGTGTGGAATGTGAGTATCTGAGAAGAGACCACCCTGCCTGTTTGGATTAGCGTCTGTATCTATTTTAACAAGTATGGTGTCTGGGAATTCAGTTATTATGAGTTCAACTCCATTTTGGGGTTCTACATACATGTCAAGGGTAAAGGGCAAAGTACTTGTAGTTTTTTGTTTTCTCTATGCTTCATAAGACTCTTTGAAATATAATATTTTCTCTTAAGTGGACACATCTTCAAAATGAGCCAGCTAGCTGACAGATAGCTTGCAGATGCTTGTGTGTAAGTACATTCATAACACACAAGTATTCAAAATGCCAGGATTGTTTTCTCAAAATTTAATTTTGCATAGTTCTGGTAATTAACTCACTGTCAAACTCTGCATAAATTGAATTGCTTCAGTCTTCAGTTTTCAAGCTTCTAAAAAGCTTGAATGAAGATCAAACAAAAACTCTCAACCTCACTAATGCAAATGACAATGTAAGACCAACTCGAAATTTTTTCGATCGTGCAATCAATAAAATCCAATGAATTTGTAAACAGTCATGTCAAATCTCTGGGCATATATATCCCTAGATTTGAGATAGCCTGCAAGGACTGACTCTCTCTTTTTCTCTCTCTCCCTCTCTCTCTCCCCTTAGGAAACTTGGTTTTTCTATTAAACTCATCCAGACTCGGTTTAAACCAAGTGTGTTTAGATTTGTTTATCTTAAGGTATCATGCCATAATTTCCTGCTACTGAAGAATTATGCCAAGAAGTTTTATGAGAATTTTTATTCTGGAGAAGGGTGCAGAGTAGAGACACAGAAACTCAAGTGGAGGTAATTAGAGGCGTGGAATTTATTTCAAGCCAGATTCTTTACTTACTATAGAATCACACATGTTATTCCTAGATCTTCCCTTTTCAAAAACAGGATGATACATTATCATTGCCTCTCCCCAGTGAATGGCAATGTGGGTAATATGGTTAGTGCAGATTTTAATCATAAATCAGTGATCTCGTGTTTGTCTCTAACACCACTATTGAATTATTTTTTAAGCTGAGGTCATTAATCCTTTCATTTATCCCATGAATCTTTTTGTGTTTCTATTAGGTTCCATGCCCTGTGATGTGAAGATCAGAGATGAATAAATGAGAGTCTAAAGGGCTGAGAGTTGTCTTAACTATGATTACAGGACTGTGCAAGGGCATTAGGCAAACCCCAAGGAGTAGTCCTAACCATGCCAGTGGGGGCCTGGAATGTAAGAGGAGGGGGAGAGAATATGAACTGAGAAGGTCATGATGCTTGAGTTAAATCTTCAAGGATAATCAAGAGGCACCCATACCTAGAAGACGATGTAAGAAAAGAATCCATTAAAGAAATAGCATGTCGGTGGTTGGGAACAGGCTTCTGAATTGCTGAAGTAAAGGGTGTAGTAAGACCCCTGAAGGATTAGTGAAAATGGAGAGAGACAGGAGTATGATCATGGGTGACCCTCAGTGCCACAAATTCCAAAGATCCCTTATCCAAATATCTATCACCAGATTATGGAGAGATCAGCCTTTCTAATCATCTTTCTAGCACCGAACACACAGCCCAGACCTATCACTGAGCAAATGCTTAGCATTAAAGGAAGAGAGAGAGAGAGAGAGAGAGAGAGAGAGAGAAAACAATTTACTTTTTAGATGGTAATGATGTAGGATAGGAGAAATATAAGAAATAGGTAGAAAGGAGACATAAAGAAAGAAGGAAAATGTAACTTTAATAAAAAAGCCTGCTGCTAAAGTTCCTCACACCTTTACTCCCCAAACCAGTTCTCTCTCCCAGGCCTCTCTCCAAAATTCCTGGGAAATCTGTAAATCTTAAAGTTAACCAAAAAAAAAAAAACTGTAATTACCCTATGCACTGGGTACGACAGATATGATATCTTGAGAGACCTATAATTTAGGGGAATTTCCAGCTTATCTATTGATCAGACGATGGAGACCATGATTAGCCTAAAGATTTGGTAGAGACCAGACTACCGTAAACCAGCTTATGATCACCAAACTGATGGCATCCTCACAGACCTTCCCAGTCCCACTCTTCACCAAGTTTCCTTTAAAACAAGAGCCATGAACATCTCTCACTGTGGAAATGGCCCACATTCTCTCTTGAATGTGTATTCTTTGTTTTCCTAAATAAATCTCTATGTTTCTGACTGGTGTGTGCTGAAATTCTTCTCCATCATGTACACCAAGGACCCTGCCAATCCTGAATTAATTTCCTCTCTCTTCCCATGGGAAATTCCTCCAAACCCTTCATAGAATCAACCCTTCCCTCATGAAAATATCACAGGTTTTAATTAGTCCTGTAAAATCGGCGGAACATTTTTGAAAATATGCAAAATAATGTCAGATGTAACTTCACCCACTGTTTTCTGTCTAAACATCGCAAAAATATTTAGCTAACACAAATTGATTACCAAAAATGAACTGCCTGCATTCAATAGAGGTGTAGGTGTTAGACCCCGTGCTATGATTTGGTATTTATAGGCTCACAGGTGGGTTTTAATGTCTTCACTTTACAGATAGAAAAATGTGTCAAGATGTGAAATAACCCATCCATGTTCAGTCATTATGTACAGAGACAGGTTTGGTTTTCAATCTCTAGTATTCCACAGCACCAGAAATACCCTGTGTGCAGTACCCAAATAAACAGGAAATAACCTCTATTTAGATTAATGCAAAAAGATTACAGGTAGACTCCCCTCCCACACCTCCTTCATTTAGTAATATCTGAGTTTTGATTCTTAGATAGTTTCTGGAAACACTTCACCAAGAAGTTTTACTAGTACTGTGTTTTATATTGCATTAATAGATCAAGACCATTCTGATTTGGGATTGCTGGAAAAAAATCTCAATAAATCACTCCAATTTTTTTTTTTTGGAAAAATACCTCTTCATTAAACCTGTTTTAAATTGAGTTGAGAGAGGGAACTTTGTCTTTCCTTCTGTAGTTTTTGGAAGGCTTCTGCTCTCTTTGTGGTTACACATGTCCTTGGCATTTTTTCCTTCCAGGGAGACTGAATAGAGGCATTCAGATTTTCAGAACATCCTGCCTGGGACTATAAAATGGAAGGTTAAAGCATACAGTTTGCTACTGGGCTTGTGTGATTATAGCAACATACCCAATGTCCATTTTAAGCAGAAATGAATCAAAGAATTAATGGAGAATATCTCGCCAAGACCAGAAAATAATGGTAGCTAAGTGAGATTTATATTTGGAGAAAAAACATGGAAGGTAATCATATTCATCTTTAGGATGTTTATCATTTCCATGTTACCGCCCTGGAAAAAAAATACTTTAACCTCTGCATATGGCTCAATATCTATATCCCATTTTGAATAATTCTTCCACTAAAGTGTTTGAGTAAAAGGTTGAAAATAAAATTCTATTTTTTTACCTGCCACTTAAAATTTTTCATTTTCTTTACTCGTAGTCCCAGTATGTAGGCTAAAGAATGATTTATTTACCTACACCTAAGCTTTTCTATCTTCCCAGAAGTCATTCTTTTCTCTTTATCCTGTTGCACTTGGGTATTCTCAATATTCCTCGGCAGAGAAACACAGCCCCAAGTTTCAGACCCTCCACAGGAAGCCCGCACTCCACACAAGACCAACAGGAGTTGGAGGCTACTTGCATCCTTACAGCTTCTTGAGAGTGTAGTCTTCTCTATTACTCCCAGTATTCAGGTTTGAGACTCTAGTGTGCAAGCCCAAGATGGTGCACAGTGGGACAGTCCCCTGCCCTGTGGAAGCATTTAGTCTTTCTTTTCCTATCTGTTTTCCTCCTCTGAAACTGCAGATGAGACTAGAAAGTAAGCCAGATCTGCAACCAGTTTTCTCTTGCTTGCCTTCTTCCTTCTTCCTCTCTTCCTCTGAAAAGTCCCCTCGGACAACCCTCTAGGGCTTTGGATCTTTCCTTCTCCATCTGATGCAGCTCAACCAGTAATCTCATTCTCACAAGTTCAAGGGAAGCTTGTATGTAAACTAATTTAAAATACATTATTGATAGTTTATAAAAATAGCAAATTAAAATTGCTTACTCTTTTTAAAGGAGTAAATGTATGGGATTTTGACACCCTATCACAGGTGAAAGGTGAAGAACCTTCTAGAAGAAGGAGCAGACATTTTGCAGCATAAACATTCCCATCCCCCCTTCAGGTGATGGACATGGTGGTTTTAGTCCTACCACTCAAACACCTTGGCCTACAATGACTTTGCCCTGTCTCCTTTAAGACTTGAGGAAAGTCTTAAGGACTCTTGATGTTTTTGCATTATATTTTTTCTTTTTCTTTTAGAACTAGGAAAGATCAAATCAACCTGATCAAATCAACTTTAAAGAATCTATTATCAAATAGCATCTATTAACACCCATAACTTTCTTGTTGCACAAAAGAAATAGCATTTTAATCAAAAGTATGACCCAGAGTAACCATAGAGGAAAATAGTGCTCTTATATTAAGGAAGGAATGAGGGATTCAGTTTGAAATATGGTGTTTTGTCACATAACACAGAAGATCCCAACATTAGGTCTTGTTCCAAGTGGCCTTTAAGACTTGAAGAAAGTCTTAAGGACTCTTGATGTTTTTGCATTATATTTTTTCTTTTTCTTCTAGAACTAGGAAAGATCAAATCAACCTGATCAAATCAACTTTAAAGAATCTATTATCAAATAGCATCTATTAACACCCCATAACTTTCTTGTTGCACAAAAGAAATAGCATTTTAATCAAAAGTATGACCCAGAGTAACCATAGAGGAAAATAGTGCTCTTATATTAAGGAAGGAATGAGGGATTCAGTTTGAAATATGGTGTTTCATCACATAACACAGAAGATCCCAGCATTAGGTCTTGTTCCAAGTAGCCTTTGTTTATTTGCCATCTCCTTTTGACAAACAATTGACTGCTTACCATAACTTTGCTTTTAGCATCTTCTAAAAGAGCTCTGTCTGAGACATAATAAATAGAATTACTTATAGTACATAAAGAGCATTATTTTACCCTGTAATATGATAAGAGTCAGATTTTTTTAAAAAAATCTTAAATTTCAAGAACATGGACTATATACAGAGTGTAAGGTAAGAGCTACATCAAAAATTTTAATACTTATGTTTTCTCTCTCTTGTAAAACAATATAACTTTTATATGTTGTTAGAATGGCTTCTCAAATTTAAATGTATTCAATATACGGCTCAGTTTCTACTTCTGTTTTATAGTGTCTTGGTTGTGTCGCTGGAAAGAATAATTTAGTACTTAACAGTAACGGGAATACAAAAAGCTAGTTCAAGCAATTTCAGGGTTTCAATATCAGTTCCAATTTGTGTATGAAATCACAAAAGATCCAACTTATGTTGTCTACAAGGGACACATTTTGTAGTCAAAGGTATGAATAGGTTGAAAGTAAAAGATCTGACGAGGATATACCATATTTCTTATGGTAGAAACCATAAGAGAGCTGGAGTGACTACGCTATTATTGGACAAATAGACTTATATGCAAAAAAAGTTACTAAAGTCAAGTGCAATGGGTCATGCCTGTAACCCCAGCTACTTGGGAGGCTGAGGCAGGAGGATCATTAAGTCCAAGGCCAGCCTTGGTAACTTAGAGAGACCTTGTTTCAAAATAAAAAATAAAAAAAAAGGATGGGGGTGTAGGTCAGAGGTAGAATGCCCCTGGGGTCAATCCCCAGTAAAACACACACAAACACACACACACACACACACACACACACACACACACACAAAATGGAAAGACAGATTTTATTTTAACTGTTACGATAGGGAAGGGAGACTTCAGTATAAAAAATGAGCCAAACACTAATTACTGTAAAAATAGCTGGAATTTATAGCTAATAAGTATAGTAAAGGGGCCAAACAGATCCAAAAATTGCTAAGAGTAACTTCTTTGGACATCAGAAATGGGGGGCTCTTGTAAAGTAGCTTAACTGGATTCTTACCAAAGGTAAGCAAGGTCTTAGTTATCAAGGGTTGGGGAGGAGGAACTTAATTAGGTCTGAGAGGCTGGAGAGCTTCTTGCTCACCTGAGTCAGTAGGATTATTTGCTGAACTGGACTGGCAGCCAAGGGCAGGGTGACAGGCCAACAGGACTCAGAGGATCCTGATAAAAGTTCGGTCAAGGAGAGAGCCTTGGTTAGTATATACTCAAGAGAAATTAAAACATTTATCAATACAAAATCTTCTACATGAAACATTATTTATAATACATTATTTATAGGTGGGTGTGGTGGCACACGCTTGTAATCCCAGTACTTTGGGAGGCGGAGACTGGAGGATCCGGGTTCGCGGCCAGCCTCAGCTCTTTCTCTCTCTCTCTCTCCCTGTCTCTCTCTCTCTCTCTCTCTCTCTCTCCTTAGTGAGGTCCTCCACAACTTTGTGAGACCCGGTTTCAAAATAAATAATAAAAAATAGGGCCAGGGGTGTAACGTGGAGGTAGAACGCCCCTGTGTTCAATCCCCAGTACCGAAAAAACAAACAAACATTATTTATAATAGTCCATTGATACCTTCATTAAATGTGTAAGTAAATAAATGTGATACAGCTACACAATTAACTGTTATTTTCTAATAAAGATTAATGAAGCTACAACATGGATGAAACTTGAAAACATTATGCTCAGTGAAAGAAGCCAGGTCCAAAGGAACATATATTTGATGATTGCATTTGCATAGAATCTCCAGCATTAGCCGGGCGTAATCCCAGCCCGGCTACTTAGTGAGGCCCTCCGCAACTTCGTGAGACCCGGTTTCAAAATAAAGTATAAAAAATAGGGCCGGGGGTGTAGCTCGGAGGTAGAATGCCCCTGGGTTCAATCCCTGGTACCGCAAAATAAAAAAATATCCAGCATTAAATCTTGTTCCAAGTGGCCCTTGTGTAGCTGGCAAATAACTGGCAAATCTATAGAAACAGAAAGTATATTAATGGTTGCCTAAGACTGGGGAAGGAGGGAGTGGGGTTGGGGGATGCATTGCTAATGATAGTGACCTTTTGGGGGGAGGGGTATGAAAAATGTCTGAAATTCATTATGATGAGACTGTACAATACTGTGGATATTCTAAAAATCAACGAATTGTATATTTTAAATGAATGAATGACATATGAATTATATCTCAAAGATGCTGTTTAAAAAATCCACAGGAGAGCTGGCTGCTAAAGCATACATTTTTTTTATCATTGCATAACCTTTTTTCTCTATTTCACTTACATTGATACAATTCCTTAATCTCATGACTAATATACTGTAATAGAGTAGAAATGAAAAGAAACAGGGATCAAAAGAACCACATTTATACTTCTTAGCTGAGAGTTCACAAGATGAATTGTGAAATACAATGGCTTCTTTCTCTTGCAGATTAGTCGGACACAATGACACGTGTCCTAAGCAGGGAATGTTAGAGATATAGTAGCACTTTTTAAATGGATACAGAAAGTATGAGATGAAAAGATGAAGTGACTTATCCAAAGTTCTATGTGGGAATCTGAACTGTAACCCAGATCTTTTCCTTTCTGGACAGGGGCTTTATTCAGATTAATATTGTAGTGATAGCACATAACATTTAATTCCTCATTATTTGTTTATTCTTGGATTCATCCTAATTCAAAATATCTGTGTCTGAGAGCCATAACTTCACTCCTAGCAATAAGATTTGGTCTCCAGCCCTATACTTTCTGATAGAAGACTTTCTATTAGTTGGGCACAATGACTCACTCCTGTAATTCCAGTGCTTAAGAGGCTGAGACAGATGGATCATAGGTTCAAGGACAGCCTCAGCAACTTAATGACCCTCAGCAACTTAGTGAGATCCTGTTTCAAATTTGATAAAAAGGCTTAGAGGCAGAACACCCCTAGGTTTAATTACCAGTACTAAAAAAAAATTCCTATTATTATAGATGGAATGTTTGTACTTTGAAACCATCCATCCAAAATAAATCTTTCCTCCTTTAAGTTGATTATCTCAAGTACTTTGTCACAGTAACAATACTGCTGACTAACACACTAGTCTATGAAAGTTTGTTATAGTGGTCCATACTGGCTAAGACACCTATTTTGCCAATGAAACCACAATTTGCATTCATGCATGTTAAAAAGCATTGTTGAACCCAAACTATCTTCCAATTGCAGTGTCCTGCAATTGTTGTTCTACAACCTGAGATATTAAGGTAGAAATCAAATATTATACAATAATGTAGTAACCATAAAAACAGACTAATCAATAAAGTTTTATGGAATGAGAATATAAAGCAACTAACTCTATTTAAAGAAAAGACTCTTCCTAATACAGTTACCATCTGGAGAAGGCAGAAAAGGTGTTCTAGGGAGAAGGAACAACATGTGCAAATGGATAGTTTTATTAGAAAAATATCCCACCGGGCGTGGTGGTGCACGCTTATAATCCCAGTACTTGGGAGGCTGAGACCGGAGGATCCGGGTTTGAGGCCAGCCTCAGCTACTTAGTGAGGCCCTCCGCAACTTAGTGAGACCCTGTTTCAAAATAAAGTATAAAAAATAGGGCCAGGGGTATAACTCGGAGGTAGAATGCCCCTGGGTTCAATCCCCGGTACCACACACACAAAAAAAGAAAAATATCCCAACATGTAGACAGGGGAGAAGAGTGGGGAAGTATCTGAAGGGGAGCTATTTGTTTTGTTTTAACTTTTTAAATTGAAATATAACATAAAACATAAAAAGGCACACATCTAAAGATAGTTCTGGTAATTTTTTTTAAGAAAGCAGGCCCATGTAGCCAACAGACAGAATGAGAAACAGAACATGACCAGCAACCCAGAACTCCTTCCCTGTCCCTCAAGACATCACCTTTCTGTAAATGTAACCACAACCCTATGAAAAGTTTTAAAAAGAGGATGACACAGTGAATACAGAGGATCAGCCCAAATAGAAGGGGATTCATGGAGTAGGATAAAAAAAGGTTAAGAAACTAGTGGAGGTCGGGCGTGGTGGTGCACGCTTGCAATCCTAGTACTTGGGAGGCGGAGCCCTGAGGATCCGATCGTGGCCAGCCTCAGCTACTTAGTGAGGCCCTCTGCAACTTCCTGAGACACGGTTTCAAAATAAAATATAAAAAATAGGGCCAGGGGTGTAGCTTGGAGGTAGAACGCCCCTGGGTTCAATCCCCGGAACCGCAAAAAAAAAAAAAAAAAAAAAAAGAAAGAAACTAATGGAATAGCCAAGAAGATAAAAGATTTGAAGTAATTCTACTAAGGATGTATAAAATAAAAGACACTAGAGAAATACCTGAGGGCAATGTTTCTCATTGTGCATCAAAAAAAAAAATCTGAAGAACTTTAGCTGGGCATGGTGGCGCTCGCTTGTAATCCCAGTACTTGGGAGGAGGCTGAGATAGGAGGATCGCAGGTTCGCGGCCAGCCTCAGCTACTTAGTGAGGCCCTCCACAACTTAGTGAGACCTTGTTTCAAAATAAAGAATAAAAATAAGACTGGGGTTGTAGCTTGGAGGTAGTCTGGGTTCAATTCCGAGTACCACAAAAATATATATATATATATATCTGGAGAACTTTAAAATATCTATAGATCCAATACTCACTGAATCTCCAGGTTTGAGTATCAGAAATGGACATCTTAAGAACTCTCCTCCTATGGTTTCCCATATGCAAACAAGTTTAGGGACCACTGAATTCAGAGACAAAACACAGGTCCTGGAGATAAATTAGCTGCACAAAATGAAGAAAAAGAATGAGTGTGTGGAGATCAAGATCTGCCTCGCAAAGCTGGGAGGATGAAAACAAGCAAGTTGTTGATTTGGGGTGAACCTACAGTATCCTAAGTAAATAGATGATAAACTATTGGAATAATTAGTCTTAGATTAAGAATGAACTGTTATTAAGACTGAGCAAATTTTTAATGTATGTGGCCTTTGATCAGGTGTATTGAAAAGATTGCTTACTCGTTCGAACCATTCCTCATTTTCACTGGTGTGATGATTGAGAAGTGACCATTATTATTCAGTGATTTTGAACTAGGCATCTTTCCTCACCTCTTCCACGTGGAGTGTTAGGTGACTGCATGGTTTAGTGAATACAGATTGCTCTGACACCTTTGCATACAATTAATAGCCATTCATCTGAATCAATTTCCTCCGGCAATAATCTGTTCTTAGTGTTTTGAAATGAAGGTAGCGGGAAGTGGTGCAAGATATCACTGTCCCAGCACTGTGTACACAAATAATTTCAACTTGGACATTTGGCGACTCTATGTAGTTAAGCAGTAGACTAAGATACACAACTGCTCTCCCACATGTTATAAATGAATGTTAACAACTCACTTTTCAGGAAAAAGGTTAAAGAAAGGTTGCTTTATTCAGAATATGAAAGACAGGACTTTTTTTTTTCTTGTCTCCTTGGTATGTGCCCTGGAGATTTCTCTCAAATTTACAAATATGCTTCATTTAACCATTTATAATTAAAGTACCTCTGAAGTGAATATATTTACAAAGAACCATATTGTAATCCACTTCCAAATATTGTTGCTTTGAAGGTGTGTTAAGACACTGGAAGAAGCTTATAGACCTAGCCCTACAGCTCTGATTCATTGGTTTGTACTGAAAACCTGAACATTGCGTTGGAAATTTTTCCTCATTTCCCATTTATTACTAAACTAATTTCTTAAAGGCCCTAAAATAGGAAGAACAACTTTTCCAAAGAAATGGAGACCAGATAAAGTGGTTCTGTGGTTTGTGAGAGTGGCTTCTCCAATTTATGAAGCCCTTAGACACTGAATGAGCTTGAAGGACATCTCTTTCTCTTTGCCACCCCTTCCCCATTCCCCTGATACTTACTGAGAGAATAAATAAACGATGGAGTAATACATGAATTGTCTGAAAAGAAGCAAGCCCTCATAGACCAGATATCAATAGAGCTTCCTGTTCATTTTGCGGGTCTATGTTTGCATCAAGAAATGACCGTCGTAGATACTGATGTTGCCTCTGTTCCAGCAGGTGCAGCCCTAGCCAATGAGGCATCGAGGCAAACCTTTTGGCAGGCTTCTGCAGGAGGTTTCCTTGTTCTTAAAAATAAGATAAGGGGAAGAAATGGTGTCTTTTTTTAGTTACTGATGTGGAGTGTGAGGTCTGGAATTGTGACTGTTACCTTCTGACTGTGCAGGGATCTAGCTAAAGACACAGTTTATAGCTATAGAGGTGAAAGATGAAAATAGTTTAAGTCATTGGACTTGCTTAATTTACCAAACCTGCAAGTGACTTTACTCCTGGTTCTTCTTAGGTAAGACGGTAAAATTTCCTTATTGAGTCAGTTGAATTCTATAATTTTCTTTTTTAATTTTTTAGTAGAAGTAGGATTTCACCCTTTATTTTTAAAAATATTTTTATTGGTGCATTATAGTCTCACATCATAATGCAGTTCATAGTTATCTTCTGTTGGAATTCAAACTGGATGGAGTTTGAACTGTTCACAATTCAAATTGTTGGCATTCAATCTGAATGAGTCTCTTTAATTTGTCATAGAGTTCTTCACAATATAGGTGATGTAATATTTTACCTGTGGCCAATACATTTTTTTTTGTTTTTCTGCGTGATCATCTGAAAATATAATACAAACACTATGAAGGTATAATTTTATTTTTTCAATAATTTTAGCAAACGAATTCTTGGGTTTATTTTTATTTTATCCCTTGATAGAGTTTTCTACATGAGCTAAAGTGGATTTGAAAATATGTGTTTAGCTGGGTGTGGTGATGTACACCTTTAATCCCAGTATTTGTGAGGCTGAGATAGGAGGATCACAGGTTCAAGACGAGCCTAAGCAATTTAGTGAGGCCCTCAACAACCTAGTGAGACCCTGTTTCAAAACAAAAAGTAAAAAGGGCTTGGGTGTAGCTTGGAGGTAGAATGCTTCTGGGCTCAATCCTCAGTACCACATAGAATAAATAAACAAATAAATAGGAAAGAAAATATGTGTTTAGTAAGAACTTAAATAAAGTAATAAATTAGTTAAGCCCAGCTATATTATACTCATCATGATTAATGTCATCATTCCTAAACTACCTTATGAATAATAATATTTTATTGGGTTCATTATTTCCCTGTCTTAACAATGAAAGTTAAAAAAAATCCAGGTAAAATCCATCATTTTCTACCTCTCCCATGTGTTTCTATAACACGCTCTGCCTACTTTTACCCTAATGCCTATCCCCAGGGCCTCTGTGTTGTCCTACTTCAGGGGAACATTCGAGCTATGGCCTTTTTAACAGTTGTGCTTATTCAATCCTGATGGGCATCATTCACATATTCAGAGATGTGAATGTATTGTTGGAGTTGTGCAACATGGTTGTCTTGCTTGTATAATTAAACCCAAACTATTAAATTAGCTGTCTATTTGCCTACTGGAGAGAAAAGTACTTGATGACAAGCATCATCATGCTCAACTTTGCATCCCTGACTCTAGCAACCTCTGGGCATGTCAGGAGTGCTGAGTATGCATTTGTTGCATGAGTGAACAGTCAGATCCATTTGCTTCATGGAATAGTTCTCTGCAAAGTGGTTACATTATAAAGTATAGCACCTGATTCAGATGCTGTTCCAATCTTATGTTGTTAACCCAAACTTAGGGTTTTAAAATAAGAACCATTTTCCTCTTATGATATTATCTCGGTCAACAATCTCACTGATATAATTCAAAAGACCTGACCACACAAATAAGAGGAAGGAAGATTTATTTTCCCACAGTTTCTTGGAGACTCCAGGTTTAGTCCATGTGAAGCCAGGGTCTATAGATCTCAGAACATGGCGGCAGGAAACAGAGGGAGAGCACATGGGTTCTGTTCCTCATACCACGAAGGTCAGAAGTAGAGAGAGCCAGCAAGCAAGGGGATGCAAGAACACAAGCACAATCTCTAAGGCCACACCCTTAGGGACCCACCTTCTCCACATACACCCCACCAGACTAGGTTACCACCCAGATAACTCCATTACAATGAATTTATCTACTGATGAGATTACAACCCTCATGACTCAATGACATCAACTCTGAACACCAATTTATGAGCTCTTCAGGAGACATTCTACATCTAACTATAACAGATATGATTTTTGTTGGTAGGAATTCAGACAAAAGCCAACTGGGTCATTATTTAGTTCCACATGACATCAACTGGGGCAAACAGGTAACTGGTCTGACTCGGAGAGTCCAAAATGGCCTTATTTACACGCTAGAGTTTGCCAGCATTGCTCTCTCTGTCCACAAGTCCTCCCCACATGACCAGCATGGGCTTCCACAGGGCAGGATGGTCTCAGGGTGCCTGGACATCTTAAAAAGTAGCTCATGGATTTTAAGAGCAAGTGCTGCGAGAGACCAAGGCAGACCTGCCAGGTTCACTTCCACTGAGTTTTGCTGGTTAAGCAAGTAGCTGAACTGCCTGAGACTCAGAGGAGTAAAATTATAGTCTACTTTTCCATAGGAGGAAAAGCAAAGTGTTTTCAGCTATCTTCCATCTACTGCAGATATTTACAAGTAAACTCTATTTTTCAAGAAAGAGGCTAAGCAAATTGCTAAGTAAGTTGATACTAGGAGTGTTTATATGTTTCAAGACTGCTAAGATTGGTACCACTTCAGCCAAATGTCCCAAATCATTTACATCTGCATCTATAGCTATGTATTTGTAAAGTTTAGAGTACAAATAAGTAAAGGCATCTCTCAGTTAATCTTTGAAGTCAATTTTCCAGTTATAAGCTTCCTGAAAAGTAACCTAAAAATTTTAAATATGTTTTATGCATTCCATTAAATAATGCTGGAGACAGGTAGCCCGTTTCATAAATAGTTTTATTAAAATTCAAGAGAAAATGTCAAATATAATCCCCCAATGTCTATACATGGGAATTTTCAGGTATAGTTTTGGGAATATTTTATTTTTGTATATCTCTTGGCTAAAAGTATTGAAACAGTGCTTTAGTGCCTTACCAAGTCAGCAAGTCAGGTGTATGCTCTTTTGAGCTGATCTGCCTCTGTTAAAATGGTTCAAATATAACTTTGTGGGGTAGCCTTGCCCTGCCTCCGTGTTCTCCTAACTACCACTAAAGTGGCTCTGTGGTGGTCTTCCAGTCAAGGGCTTATACTTGTTTGTTTTCTTTGTCTTAGGGGAGAGTGTTATTCCTACCCACAACTCAGCTGAGAAAGTCTAAAAATTGGCAATGGAGTATAGCTTTTTCCAGCTATTTTACATTGACATACAAACTCTCTGCTACTTAGTACCTTTAAAAGCTTGGCTGAGAAAGAATATTTGTTGACAATATCGTGGAGAACACCCATCCCATCATCTAGAAACTCACAGCTCTTCCCTTTTGTTAGGACAGATAATCTTGGGATTACAGGTCTTAGGATGCATAATATTGAACTCCCTATCACAGGAGACAATCTTATGATATTCTTTGCAGCAAAATAAGAATTCTGTTTTCCTGACACAAAGCTCTCATTACATTTGTCAAATGGAGGATTCCTCTTTGGTTTCAGCATAGAATTAGCTGTTCTCTCTGAGGTGAATGGTTTATTTTTGCATTATGGACACCTTGAATCATACAACTGCCCCAAATTTCTTTCTCCTGCTACCTGATAGCAAGTTTACAGACAGCAGCCCAACTCTAGCAAGTAGAAGAGACTTCATGGCATTGCATGATCTACAATGAGGTGATTCCTAGTCTCATAAATTTTCCTAGTCCTATTTTCCCTTTACCTCCAAATTAAAAATTTTAACAACATATATTATCTTGCTGTATTTTAAGTGAATCTATTACTTGTTTTAAACCATTTTGGGAGTAAGAATGGGGTACAGATTAATAAAAATTCAAATGAACAGGTGCTAAGGAGAAGGATAAAATTAGGATCTATTTTTCACCCACCCTGGGATGATAGCTGCTTATAGATTTTAATTTTAAACCTCTAGTAAAATAGGTGTGTGTGTGTGTGTGTGTGTGTGTGTGTGTGTGTGTTTGTGCGTGTGTTTCTAGGGATTGAACATAGGGGCATTCTACACTCCCAGCCCTTTTTTTATTTTTTTGATTTCAAACAGTCTCGCTAGGTTGCTGTCTCGGTCAGATTCTCACTGCTGTAACTCAAGAAGGCTGACCACACACGACTTAGAGGAAGAAAGATTTCCTTGCTCACAGTTCTAGAGATTTTAGAGGTTCCATCCATGTCAGGCTGGGTCTGCAGAGCTCAGGGAATGGCAGCAGGAAGCAGAGAGGGGAAGAGAGCAAGGCTCTGCCCTCACACAACGGAGGCCAGAAGGAATAGAGGCCAAAAGCAAGAGAAAGAACAGGGAGAGGAGGAACCATATATAATCTCCAAGGCCACACCCCTAGGGACTCCTCCTGTAACCAGGCCCCACCTGCAAGATGGCTGCCTACTCTCCATGAAGTCTCAGGGGATATTTTTTTTTCGCGGTACCGGGGGTTGAACCCAGGGGCGTTCTATGTCTGCACTACACCCCCGGCCCTATTTTTTTTTATGCTTTATTTTGAAACCGGGTCTCACAAAGTTGCGGAGGGCCTCACTAGGTAGAGAGAGAGAGAGGAGAGAGAGGAGAGAGAGAGAGTGCGCGCGCTGTGCGCGCACGCTGAGGCTGGCCGCGAACCCACATCCTCCGGTCTCCGCCTCCCAAAGTACTGGGATTACAAGCATGCGCCACCACGCCCGGCTTTCAGGGGATATTTTAAATCCAAACCATCACAGTTTCTGAGAGTCTCCCTAAATTCCTAATGCTGGGTTCAAACCTGCGATCCTCCTGTCTCAACCTCCCAAGTACTGGGATTACAGGCATGTAATAGAATAGTTTTATTCTTTTGAAAACAGAAAGAAATAGCAAAGTCTACAGATGACTCTTGGAGAGACATACCTTCTATTATGCAATTATTAAGCCACAGAGTTAGTGAGTTGGAGAAGAAAGGAGGACACTCCACCCTGTTCCAACCCCCAAATCTTTCTGTTATTGCTGGGCTTGCAAAAGGAGTGTCTGGTTGTGCTGCTTACACCTGGGGCGATAGATTCCTGGCACAGGAACTTTGCCACAGAAACAGTGTTCTAACTTGTAGTTATGTGTGGTGAAAATAGTACCACCATATAGTAGTTAAGTACACATACATACACACCCATATATAATGGTGTGTGTTATGGGTATTTATGTCACGTATAAAGTAAGTATAATGTTTTTTAGTTTGTATGACTAATCATAATTTTTGCATCATCATTTCTATGAAGAAATGATTTCAAAGTAGCCTTACTAGTGAACTTTCTGAGAAAACTTTATTTGTGAGTTGGGGATTTCCTTTGACTATATTTGTGCTTATATTGAATACACTTTTGCATGTGTTGGCGGAGAGATAAGAAAATGAACACAGGCAATATCTTCATTTAACACAATGGGGAAGGAGTAATTAATAATGAAAGGATGCTGCTATGGTATGGATATAGTTTGTACCCATGAACTCATTCAAGAGTTTAATCCCCATAATATTACGAAGAGGGTGGAAACTTGATCTGACTATGGTGTTTAGAGGTGGGACCTTTGACAGGTGATTAGTGTTAGATAAGCTCATCGGGATGGAGCCATGCGTGTGTGTGTGTGTGTGTGTGTGTGTGTGTGTGTATGTGTGTGTGTGTGTAGAGAAAAAGAGAGAGCGAGACAGAACACTCTTACCTCCAGGTAGAGCCTGAGGTGAACATTTACATATTGACCCTCTTTTGGGAGATCATTACTCTAAGAAATCCAGAGTTAGGGAGAAAGCAAAATGAGATAGAGAGGAGGCAGAACAAAAGCGAGATCAATTACCAGGCTCATCACAACTTCGTAAGAGGCAAAGGTGATTGCTTCGTCTGGTGGGAAACTTCCTGAGAGGCCATGCGCTGCATCTCAGGTGAGTCCACTGTTGAGAAGACAAGTCATCTGATTTTTTTCCGGTTCCAGATCTCTTCTGGGTCTGCCTCATGATGTAATGTCACCCCTGAACCTTAGCCTGGTGTTACTGGGCTGCTGTAGGTAACCTCGGGTGACAGGGAGCCCCTGGTGGCAGCTGTACGTAAGGAGCTTCTCAATGGGTGGCAGTGGAGATAGCCAAATGTTAAGACCGCAGAGGGTGATGTGAGCCATCTCTAGGTCAGGAGGTAGGCAGAGCTGATCTGATCTGGGGTGGTGCATAAACTGAAATGAGTGAACACACCTTAGGTGATCTCTACTCTTTTTTTTTTTTTTTTTTTGCGGTACCGGGGATTGAACGCAGGGGCGTTCTACCTCCGCGCTACGCCCCCAGCCCTATTTTTTATGCTTTATTTTGAAACCGGGTCTCACGAAGTTGTGGAGGGCCTCACTAAGGAGAGAGAGAGAGATAGAGAGAGACAGACAGACAGAGAGACAGAGAGATAGAGAGACAGAGAGACCGAGAGACAGAGAGACCGAGAGAGAGAGCTGAGGCTGGCCGCGAACCCGGATCCTCCGGTCTCCGCCTCCCAAAGTACTGGGATTACAAGCGTGCGCCACCACGCCCGGCTGTGATCTCTACTCTTTTGCATAACCTCCTCTGCCATTGTTTATTTACCACTTACATTTATCTACTGCTTACTACATTCCAAATTTTACTCTAAGTAGTTTACTTATATTATCTCTAATGTTCAAACACAGGTAATAAAGGCGCGACTGTGATTTCCATTTTCTAGATAAGTGAACTGGGGCACAGAGGGTAAAGGCGGAGATGGCTGGAGCTGCCTCATATATCTTGATTACAAAACTACTAAGCTTCACTATGCTGAAGTTTTTTGTTTGTTTTTTTATGTTTATTTATTGGTACATTGTAATTATACATTTTGATATATGTCAGGGTATCAACATCATACATGCACACATTGCTCATTTAGCCCTCCCTCCAATCCCACCCTATTCCCTCCTCCTTCCCTCCCTTTCATGCTCCGGATAGTGATTGAGTCTTATAGGTTTGTGTATGTACATCATGTGCTATAGTGTGTTTCCCTCCACTCCCCTCCCAACTCCCTCAGTTAGGTCACCTTCTTTGTCCATCTAAAGATTTCTTCTTCTTCCCTTCTAAGTCCCTTCTAAGTCCCATTCTATCTAGCTCCCACAGATTAGGGGGGACATCCAATTTTTTACTCTTAGTGACTTACTAATATCGCTTATATGCTGAAGTTTGATAGAGCAAATTAAATCCACTGAACGAGGAGGAATATATTTTAATTTTATTATTTTTCAAATAGCTGACTCAAATTGTTTCAGATTTCATAACAACTTTATGGATAACTATTAATTTATATGAACAACTTTCAGTTTGATAGTTTTTTAGAGAATTTTACAATCAGTGTGTTATCATGGTTTCAATATAAAATGTCCCTTGGAAAAGCTCATGTAATGCCAATACAAAAATGTTCAGAGATTAAATAATTGGATCAGGGCTCTAATCTCATCAGTGGGGAAATTCGTTGATGGATTAATAATTTGAATGTACTTACTGGATGGTAACTGTAGGCAGGTAGGTTGTGGCTGGAGGAGGTAGGTCATTGGTGGTTTGGCCTTGGGGACTATATCGTCTCTCTTTCTTTCCTCTCTCTCTGTTTCTAAGCCGCCATGAACTCAGCCTTCCTCTGCCACTTCCTGCTACCATGATGTTTCTGACTTGGAGCTGGCAGATCGTGGACTGAACCTCTGAAACCAAGAGCCCAGATAAACCTTTTCTCCTCTGACTTGTTCTGTCAGGTATTTTGGTCACAGCAACAGAAAAGTGAACTAAAACACCTTTCTTCAAATGTCTTCCTTTTGATAGTTTCACTGCAATGTAACATCTCAAGAAGGAAAAAGGAAGAGAGAAAAAAAATTCTGTAAACATTTTCATTTATTACAAGAACCCCAAAATGGTTGGGTATAAAAAAATGGTTTAATTAAAATTCTTAAGAAATCTGAAATCTTTATTTACCTATCACCCTCCAAATATTTAGTGTAGAGGGCCCTTTAGGAAGGTGAATTTGGAAATAACTAAAAATTACTACCATCCATCCATCTCTTAGTATATTTTGAAACAATGGACCACCATGAATGACTTAGTGGCCATCTTAAAACTAAGTGACATGAGCGGACCCCAAGAGTTTATTGTCATTCAATCAATGAATAAAGTGGGTGGGCTTCGTGTTATGATTAATAATAGGTCACTTGGTTATGCATTCTTGTGCACAAAGAAAATTGCACATCTTGACCTTGACAGAAAATAGTCATGTAATTTAAGGGGTAGACTTAATATAATTATTACCATCTGGTCCTTCCATTGACTTTTCCCCTCATTTCTAATATCATTAGCAGCAACATCCTTGATTCCGTTATTGAGGATGCCTTAGAATAATAGTGACCTCACAGAAATGATTAATGAGTCTTAATCAGAGAATAGAGGAGAGGCTTCCAAGCTCCAGCTACAGCACTGAACGCATTTAGCGTATTCACTTTTCAGAAGCCAAACAGTCACTTTTCATTACAAGTTGTGCTGTAGTTCCTTGACAAAAACTTGTAAGTAATTATTTAACATCCCCTTATTTGTAGAATGACCTCTAAATGTTAAGCATGCTTTTAATTTTGGAAGAAGACTGTTATGTGACTTCCTAGACTCCTTGCTTTGATGTTGGATAGTTTGTCCTTAGTAATAGTCTAATTATCCCACTGAAGGAGATGTTTTGTTTTTAGAGAGGATTATTCATGGCCTAAATCGGATACCCTAAAGCTGCCAAGTAATAAAAGAGATGGTTAAAATTCTAAATCACCCTGCCTACTAACTAAAAGCCAGTAGTCTTGGTGTTATTTTGGTGACCACACCATTGCATTCTTCTTCCAGAACTGCATAATTGAAGGGGTGGGGTCTGGTTTGCATTTCATCTAAAATGGCTTTTATGGCCCTTCGAAAGCTGGAAATCTGCATCATGTTTAACATCTCGTTCCACAACAAATTAGGTTTGTCCTTTTTTTTTTCACTTAAGTCACTGGAAAACTTTAATGTTCAGTTTTTTTCTCAAACTCCAAAGTGATGAAGATCTTCAATATCCTTTGGTATGTTGAAATATGTTCCAATACAACACTTGATATGTTACTTTTATAATAGTTGGTTTTAATGCTCCTAGAAATTTAGTTTCAACTTTATTTCTTAATAAGTAAAAAATAATATTTCATTGGGAAGCAAATGCACATGCAACCTGTGTTCTGGTTAGTTGGAAATCTCTCCATGTGAGAAGCAGTTCTAAGCATCTTGCTATCCTATTTTAACTTAACATAAGGGGGAATTCTTGATGTCGGGGTGCAGTTTCTGTCTCTCTCTCCCTTCCCTCCATCTGCCTATCTAGAGTTAACACAAGATGAGAACAAAAGAAAAATCAGTGAATCCCAAAGAAGGACCGAAAGTTAAGTATATGAGCCAAAAATCTCAGGAAGAGAAAGTAATAAAATAACAAAGGCTACAAAACAATGAGGCATTAAAGAGACATGGCAAATACCAACTAAGTCCTCTAGATAGTTTGCCATAGCACCATGATGAAAAGTCCTGCCAGAGTCTCTAATTCTGTGCCCTCAACCATCCCAGATAAGTATTTGGCTTGTTCTTAAAGGAGGGATACTTTTATACCCATCTTCAGAAATGTGTTTCTGGGCTTTACTTAGATGCCTGTTCTTATCTAACCTCAGAGCCTGCTGCCACCATCCAAACTTATACTTTTCTCTCCCTAGGTGATATAAAGAATATTTAATTGCTATTTATTACATAAGAATGCTTTAAAACCCAGGGCAGTGACTCAGTCACCTATTTATTTTCACATACAATATTCTTAGGCTTTCTGGACCACATGTCAGCACAGCCAACAGAGCTGTCATTATGCAACAAAGTATAATATAAAATCAATGCAACTTCCAATATTAGGGAAATATTAGACAAAAGTCCACCGGGCATTGTGCCATTTCCTCCATTAGCTAAATCCATTAATATTTTGTTCCTTTATTATTTGTAAAAGATGGGAAAATTCTTCTCAGAATTGTATTTCAAAATTATCTGAATATGCCTAAATAAACAACTCTAAGTTTATTATCATTGCAAGTCTCTCTCTCTTTACGGCCCATTTGTTTCATTTCTTAACCTTGTTTTGGCTCATTTTTTTTGTGTGTGTGTGCTACCAGGGATTGAACCCAGGGGCATTCTACCTCCGAGATACACCCCTAGCCCAATTTTTTATTCTTTATTCTGAAACAGGGTCTCACTAAGTTGTGGAGGGCCTCACTAAGTAGCTGAGGCTGGCCACGAACCCGGATCCTCCGGTCTCAGCCTCCCAAGTACTGGGATTACAAGGGTGCACCACCACGCCCTCTCGTCTTGTTCTGGCTCATTTTTCATTGCCCTTCTTTCTTCTGAAAACTGTTTTTAAAAATTTGCATTTTCTGGGTGGAACTTGAAAACATTATGCTAAGTGAGATTAACCTTAAGTCACAAAAAGTGAAAGGTTGGATGTTCTCCTTCATATGCAGAAGCTAGGGAGAAATTGGGACATAGGAGAGACTCCAGACAAAGGAGGAGAAACCTTAGTCGCGTGAAGAAGGGGACCTAATGAGGGAGATGGGAGGGGGGAAGAGGGAAACACCTCAATGGCCATGATGTACATACACAAACTTATCTCAACCTATCACTGTGCTGAGCAAGAGAAGGAGGGGAGGGGGTGGGAATAGGGCGGGAACTGGGGGAGGGCTCAATGAGTACTGTGTGCATGTATGCCTCTATCACCCTGAACTTCAACAAGATGTATGATTACAACACACCAATAAAAAAGAAAAAAAAATGTTACATGACAGCCCTCCAGGTTGAAAAGATCCAGTACTTTTCAAGATATCGAGAACTAACATCTTGACTGGAAAGTCTTTCTACTGTTTGACAATTTAAAATGATGGCTTCCACTGATGGAAAAAAAAAAAAAACCTTGCATTTCTGGGCTTTACATTTTTTAATGTCGTATTGAGATCTTAGCTAACCATAGTTACCTCACATCATTATACAGTGAATACTTCCTGAATTCATGTATCATTTTTAAATTAATATTTTATTCAAGTTTTGTAGGTTTCTCTCTACCTTCTATTAACAAGTAAATAATTGTCAGTTCTTGACCAAAAGAAGTGTGGGGGCAGGAGGGGGGGAACCTGACCTACAGTTTATGAAGCAAAAGCTTTATACATACAATGACTTTTTTTTAGTTTTATAAGTTGCAATAAAATTAAGTTTTTCCCATTCAGTCAGTTGTTTCATATTGTAAAATGTCACACATATTGCAAAATTGGAGCTTTTATGAAGAGACCATTGCCCATTTGTCTTGACCAAGAATGAGTATACATGTAGGAACTGTCAGCACAACCTTGGAAGAATGAACAGTATAGACACAGATACCCACCTCTTGGCCAATTAACTCAGGGTCGGGATCACCTATCACTTACCCATAGTGTGAAGCCAATGTGTGAGTAATCGGAGTATGTAACTATAAATCCTCCTTTTCTTTTTTGATAATATTTTATAACAATAATAACTATTCTTGCCACTAACCGTAACAATATGGTGTAGTAGAAAAGGTTTTGGAGCCAGAAAGACTTGGGTTCAAACTCCAATCCCACCACCATATGGCCTTAAACAAGTTACTTGAACTCATTAAGACTTGATGCCCTTATCTGTAAACCCAGAGATAATAATTATCATGAGGATATAATTCTATTCTTAACATATCTATTCTTCTGCCTGACACATACTCAAAAATACTAGTTTTCCTGTTCTAAAATCCTTTTTTTACAAATTATAACTGACACCTCATATACAGAAAGAAGGGTTTTAAGACATAAAAGCAGTGATTCAGCAATATTAAAGTTTGTGAGTTAGATAAACTTTGAGGACCATCACTTTTAAACCTGAGACATCTGTGTAAGCCCCAAAACTGGAGAAAATAGCTCTTGGGAAAGGCTTCGAGTGCTCTACAAGATTTATATCAACTGGTTGAAAGAAATCCTACTCATCCAACCTCTTTACTTTAAAAAAGAGGAATTTGAATCTCAGAGTTTATGACTTATCCACTTGGTGGTATTACTGAGAACTGAAAGCTGGTTTGCTTCCCAGTTAAATGCTCTTTCCATTATACCATGTGGAGTTATTTTGAGTCAACCAGAAAATCTGAAAGAACATCAAAATAATGTTCTTTCTCCCTCTGACCTCAGTAATAACTGGTTAAGGATTTAGAATGCTTTGGAGCAAATCCTCAAAGCAGCTGCAGGTCCTCAGTGTTCCAGAATAGATATTTTAAATTCTCCAAATTAAAAAACATCCCAATAGAGACCTTCTTTTTGCAGTAACTAAAAAAGCAACCGGTTCTCCTGTCATGAAGTGGCTATTGAGACCTGAAATGTAAGATGTTCTCCTTTGAAGTGGTAGAACACAGTGGACAGAACACTGGGATGGATGTCAAAAAAACCACCTGGGTCCTACTTCTAATACATTTGCTTTTTCTGTGGCATGAGTTAAGCTTTTGATACCTCTGGATTTGAAGTTATTTCTGACTTTTATTTTTCTCATGCATTCCATATCTAGACCAAGAACAAAACCTGATGGTTCCATCTTCAAAATACATCACCGCTACCACCTGTATCCAAGCCACCACCATCTCTTCTGTGGAAGGTTGAAGAAGCCTTTGCTGTGATTTGGATAGGGTTTGAGTGAGTGCCTCAGAAGTTCACATGTGGGAAGCGGTAGACCTTTCAGAGGTGGAGCCTAGTGGAAGGTGCTCAGTTCATTGGGGTCGTGCCCTCAGAGAGATTGTGGGACCCCAGCTTCTCTGGGGATTGAATCTCTTCCTCTCAAACATGCTCCCACAGTTGTGACACCCTCTACCATTAGGCCTTCACCAGAGGCCGAACCAATGAGGCCTTCTGATCCTGAACTTGGTGGTGATAGTGGAGAAGTTCATGGCAGGAGTTCACAGTAGAGCAAAATCACTCACCTTATGGCCAGAAAAGAGAGGAAGACAAAGCAGCTGGGGTCCTAATAGCCACTTCAAGGACCACACCTCCAATGACCAGAAGACCTCCCAATAGGCCCCACCCCTTAAATATTCCATATCCCAAGTGCACCACGGGCCAGGGATGAAGCATTTACCACATGGGCTTTTGAGGGACACCTATTCAAACCATAGCATTTCTCCCTTAATCTAGTGTTCATGTATAAATTGTGACTTAAAAAAACTTTTTTTTTTTTTATGGTACCGGGGTTTGAACCCAGGGGCATTCTACCTCCAAGCTACACCCCAGCCCTATTTTTTTTATTCTTTATTTTGAAACAGGGTCTCACTAAGTTGCGGAGGGCCTCACTAAGTAGCTGAGGCTGGCCACGAACCCAGATCCTCCCGACTCAGCCTCCCAAGTACTGGGATTACAAGCATGCGCCACCACGCCCAGCTCCTTAAAAATAGTTTTAAAAGAAGGCTTAGAGCATATGAATAACTAAAATATGTTATAGGTGATTATAGTTTGAGTTTCATGTACATAGAGAGTAAGGGCAATAATTAAACATGTAAAGATAAGCAGAAATCAAAAGAGAAAGACCATGTATGTTCTGCTAATGATATGTGCAGTTTAATTTGTATTATCTCATTCAATCTTCATATCTATCCAGTGGAATAAACATTAATATTTAAATTTTATAAAAAGAATAATCGGAATAAAATATTTTTTGTTTTAAAGCTCAAGAGCAGTATGATGGAATTATAACTCCATAATTTTTACTTATCTTTCATTTCATCTTTTTTATCTTTCATTTTAATCTTGTAATTTAAGAACTAGCTTTTACAAAGTTACTTATCGAGGAAAACTAGAGCAGAACTATCTGTGGTGAAAGACCAATTTTTAAAAAATTTTTCGATCTGTCATTGACATCTTTTATAAAATAAAAATACAATAAAATTATAAAATATAGTAAAAACTATAAGAAAAGTGAAGTGAAAAAAAGATGTTTAAAACACGCACCCCATTTTCTATTAGATTTTACAATTATAAAATTGCTTTGTCAAATTGCTGCAATGTTTCTGCATGTTTACTTTCAATTTCTGTGCTTAGATTAGCAACGAATACTTCATGGACCACTTCCCATCTACAGACTAGACCTTGAGGAACACTGCCCTGTAGGATTAGATTTATGGGGAATGAATATCACTTTTCTGTTTTGATCTCTCAATCAAAACACAGTTGCTAGTAGACCCACCTCAGTCGCCTTTTCCAGCTTTGTAAATATAACTTTCCTTCAGTGATTTATGCAGAGAGGTTTAATTGCTCCAAATAGTCTGGGGATTTGAGAGTGTCTTGCCCATTGTTTAGCCTCAGCTGGTATTCGAGGACAGAAGCAAGTCTTCTGGTGATTAATCAATGGCATATGCACACTCTGCTCATAATTTATAGGCATCCCTGCCCTTCATCCCACAGAGTTCCTGCTTGCATTGGAAGATAAAGAGAGAATGGATCCACTTGAATTCTGTCTCTTTATGGGATGGGAAGTAGACAGTGTCTGTATATGGATGCCATATTCATGTTTGCCAAAAGAAGACTCTAAAAATACCACGTCTATAGAAACTTGTTGTGGATTAAGAATTTTTCTTTACGTAGAATAGCTGGATTTTTGCTAACATTTTGTGACAGACCTTACACTACATGGGTACTATCCAAGCTCCTTTTCCAAGAAAGAGAAAGTAATGCAGTTTCAATTTATATCAGAAGAATTGGCCGATCTTGGATGCCTCCTGAGGTTTGGCAACACGAGATTGGCATAACGTTTTCTGAAATGTATTTCAAAGGATTGGAGCTTTCTTATTACGATTTTCATCCTTCAGTATTTGATTTCTCAGAATAAGACCACCTAACAATATTATCAACTTGTTTAATGGTTTAGTTTCTTAAATTTAATTGTCAACCTTTATTGTACATTGAAAACACCTGGCGAATTTTTTAAAAAATGATTCCTGAGTCTTGGACCCAGATGTTGAATTCACTATTCTGGGGTAGCACCTAGGCATTGATATTTTTTTTTGTAAGTTTCACCTAATAGTTTTATTGTTCATCATGGTTAGGAACCACTGTCTAAAACTAAAGGCTACAATTATGGAAAAATCAATCTAATTGGGGTCAAGTTATCATCATGTATTAGGAAAATGTTTAATAATTGGCGAAAGTAATATATATGTGTTTAATGTCTTTATTGTTGTTGTGTGCAACATCCCAATGACTTTGAGAAATAAAAATATGACAATTTGTTGAGCAGTATCATAGGCTAATTATATTATTCTAGTTTATTCTCTTGGAATTTGAACTTAAAAGTCTCCTTTGCTAATGATTACCATGCAAGTCACAATTAGCGTGTTATTTCATTTTAATTGACAATATATATATATATATATATACAATGTGTTTTATATTATATATATATATCATTTATATATGTACAATGTGATGCTTTGATATATGTATACATTATAGAATGATGATCTGGCTTTTATGTAGAATTTAAAAACAAAACAATAAAAAACAAAAACATGGATAGAAGTAGAGTAGAATGGTGGCTACCAGAGGTTGGGGGTGGGGTGGAGACTGAGCATGAGGAAAGGGTAATGTTGGTGAAAGGGTAATGTTGTTCAAAGGGTACAAAGTCTCAGTTAGACGGGGGAACAAGTTTCAGTGGTCTACTGCACAGCATAGCGACTCTAGGTAATAATAAGTATAGTGTATTTCAAAATTGCTAAAAGAGCAGATTTTAATTGTTCTCACCACAAAAATGATAAGTATGAGGTGATGGGTATGTTAATAACATTACTCTGGAGTCAAGTCATTATGCTGCAAAACATTGTAGATGTTTAAAAATATTTGGAATTATCTGGTCAATACATACAACTCACCAGAAGCAGAGAGACATCAGTGCAGATTTGAGAGTCTCAACAATCTTTTATACATTCTAAATTCAGAGGATAATTGCAAACTTGCACATTCAATGGTACTACAACCTGAGAATGTACAAAACCACTTCCCTAGATCTGTGATACTGTTTATATAATCAGATAATTGCAATGTCAATTTTTATACAAAGAACAGTTTCTATTATTTGTAAATTTTGAGTAAAAAATAGGAAATAAAGCTCCTGCTGAGCTCTGGTGTTCCTGGTATGGTTATGGTGAAGTGTCTACCAAAGGCTCATGTGTTGAAGGCTTGGTCCCCTGTGCAGCCTTGTTCAGAGGTGGGCTCTTGGAAATTGATTGGATCATGAGGGGTGTGAGCTTATCAATGCATCAATCCATTGATAGCTGAATGGACTACTGGGAGCTGGCAGAGGCTGTGGGAGGCAGAACCTGGTTGAAGAGAGAGAGAGATCCTTAGAGGTAGCTCTTGAGAAAGGTCCCCAGTCCTTCCTTGAAAGTTCTCTCTCTCCAGTGTATGTGCTTGTCAAACACATACACTGGAGAAAGGACAGTCTTTTTAATAAATGGTGTTGGGAAAACTGGTTATCCATTTTTAGAAAAATGGAACTTAACCCTTACCTCTCACCCTGCACAAGAGTCAACTCAAGATGAATCAAAGACCTGGAAGTTAGACCAGAGACAGTGAAATTACTACAGGAGGGCATAGGTTCAACACTCCAACATATAGGCACAGGTAGAAACTTCCTCAACAAGACCTCCAAAGCACAGGAAATTAAAACAAGAATTAATAAGTGGGATAGCAGTAAACTACAAAGCTTCTGCTCATCAAAGGAAACCATCAAGAGCCTAAAGAGAAAGTCTACGGAATGGGAGATCTTTGCAAGCTATCGCTCCAACAGAGGTCTAATATCTAGAATATACAAAGAACTTAAAAGACTTTACACTAAAAAAAACAAATAATCTGATCAAGAAGTGGGCAACTGAAATGAATAGACACTTCAAGAAAGAAGAGATACAAATGGCCAATAGATACATGAAAAAATGTTCAACATCATTAGCAATCAGGGAGATGCAAATCAAAACTACTCTAAGATTTCATCTAACTCCAATGAGAATGGCAATCATTAAGAAGTCAAACAACAACAAATGCTGGCGAGGATGTGGGGAAATAGAGACTCTTCTACACTACTGGTGGGATTGCAAACTAGTTCAACCACTATGGAGATCAGTGTGGAGATTCCTCAGAAAACTGGGAATGGATCCACCATATGATCCGGCTATACCATTACTGGGTATCATACCAAAGGGATTGAAACCAGAAAACTACAGTAATATATGCATACCCATGTTCATAGCAGCACAATTCACAGTGGCCAAATTATGGAACCAACCTAGGTGTCCATCCACAGATGAATGGATTACAAAATTATGGGAAACACACACAATGGAATTCTACTGAGCAATAAAAAAGAACAAAATAACATCATTTACAGGAAAATGGAAGGACCTGGAGAACATAATGTTAAGTGAGATCAGCCAATCACAGAAAGGGAAGGGTCATATGTCTTCTCTAATACGTGCAAGCTAGAAAGCAAGGAGGATACAGAAGGGCCTCCAGACAACAGTGGAGAAGCCTCAGTGAAGTCAGGGAACTGATCTAAGGGAAGGGGAAGGGGAAGAATGAAGTTCATAAAGGAATTTCTACCATCGACCATATTTACATATGAGGATATACCAATGTCAATCTTAGTTCTCTGTGTTGGGGGGGAGTGAAGAGGGGCACCAAGTGCTGCGTGCATATATATTAACGTCGATTTGATTTCCATTGTGATCTGAGACTATAATGCACCAAAAAAAGCACATTAAAAAAAGAAAAATAAAAAAGAAAGCTCTCTCTCTCTCTCTCTCTCTCTCTCTCCTTTCTGGCTGCCTTAAGCTGAGCAGCTTTTTGAACACCCTCAGCTCCTCCACACCCTTCTGCCATGATGTTCTGCCTCACCCCAGGCCCAAAGCAGTGGAGCGAGCCAACCATGGACCGAGCCTCTAAAACCATGAGCCAAAACAACTCTTTCCTCCTTTAAGTTGTGTGTGTCAGGTAATTTGGTCATAGAGACTAAAAGCTGACTAACACACCAACAAAATCAGAGCTGAATCTCAGAGGTAGTTAATACAATGTATTAATTCAGCAGTAGCTGGTTTGAGGAGAGTCAATTTGTCAATAAATCAGCCTCACTGATTTAGCTTTTATAAACAGAAGTAATTATCTTTCAGTTTTCTTTTTTGTGGCACTGGGGATTGAACCCAGGGGCATTCTGCCTCCGAGCTACACCCCCAGCCCTATTTTTTATTCTTTATTTTGAAACAGGGTCTCAATAAGTTGCGGGGGGCCTCACTAAGTAGCTGAGGCTGTCCACAAACCTGCGATCCTCCTATCTCAGTCTCCCAAGTACTGGGATGACAAGCGTGCGCCACCACCCCTGGCTCTATCTTTCAGTTTTCAACCAGATGTTGTTGACATGCATCAAACTGATAAGAGTAAATCAGTTCAGAGGAAAATACAGGAAAAAAAAACACACACAAAAAAAGAAAAGGCCATGAGGCTAATGTTCTGTTTAAAATAAGACTAATTTGATAATACTATAAAGTTGAAAAGAATTTTCTAGGAAAATATGTTTTCATTTTAATAGATTATATGATGCAATACCAAAATTAGTTCAATAATATCATAAGAAATATGCATTTTTTATTTTTCATTTTCAGTCCATGTTTCCCATTATAAAATAAAATTTTCCCCCAAACTGGATTTTATATGAAGGTTTAAAAAATATCTTTCATCCCCTTCTATTACTCTACTGGTCTCTTGAGGAAAAGGGGAGGTACAGGAAAGAAAACACACCAAATAATGTTGTGTGAATATATGGATGCATCATTAAAAATCTATCATGCATGGAGAAGGAAGACGGGAGGGAAAGAGGAGTTATGAGAAAGGAAATAGATGAAATAATGTGCTTATATGAATGTATCGCTATGAATCGCACAATCATGTACAATAACAATGCACCAATAAAAATTTATTTAAAAATCCTTCATTTTTAGGGTTTACTCATTGAATTATCATTTGTTATACCAGAATATATTTAGTTTAAAAAACACGTTATTCTCTTGTTAATATTCTATAATAATTTCTTGGGTTCATTGTTCTATAAGATACAGGCAATATTATTTAGTGATATTAAAACAAGTGGGTCCAAATACTGTCTTAATTTCTCTTCCTATCAATGGACACGCTCACTTAATATCAGACAGATTCCAACTTTTTACACACATCCACCAAAAAACTAGTTATCTTAGGCTTATCACAGAGCAGACAGACGCAATATTTTAAAAGCAAGATGCAGCACTATGAATAGAGAGGTCTTGAAATGTCTCTTAACAGAAGATGCCTGACAGTATGGCAAACTAAACTAACCAGATGTCCAGATTCCTACCACAAACACATAAAAAATGAGTGGAAAAAAAAGAAGAAAACATTAAAATTAAAAGCACTTCAATTATGTAAGTTAGCTACAAAGAAAGAAACCAAGTAAAGATCCACGCCAGAAAGGGCTGAATGCTGCTCTAGGTTTTGGACATGAGAGTTCTATTATTCTCAAGGTCTCAGGAGATGTCTCTCCTAGTATGTGAAAGCAGGAGAAACTGAAATAGAGTACCTTACTTAAAACCTAGAGCCTTTTAGAGCTGTCCTGTCCCTAAGAAGACAACAGGGAGGAATACCATAGAACAATCTGGGTAAGAAGCAGTATCGCTTGCCTTGAGAAATAGCTCTTTCATAAAAAGAGAAAATGAGACTCCTAGGAGAAATAAAAACTCCAGGGTTGTTTTATTCCAAAGCTCTTTGACCTATGCCGGCTCTCCTTTCTCTGAATAGTTTTTATATTTATATAAGATAATATTCTGCTCTTGAATCCAGAACTCAAGCTTAATATTCTATGCACAAACCATGCATACTATTTTTGAGGCATGTGACTCCATCAGCCTTGTTAAATGCATTATCCTCCTTCCCTCCCTCTCTCCCTCTTTCCTTCCTTCCTGCCTTCCTTCCTTCCTGCCGTCCTGCCTGCCTGCCCGTCTGCCTGCCCGCCTGTCTGCCTGCCTTCTCTCTTTCTTTCTTGGCATGATAATTTTCCTGCAATTATTTTCTAGCACAGGTCTCGAAGGTCTGCAAAAGAGTGAACAACAAACTAACACAGTGAAAACTTCAAACCACTGCTTCAGAGCTTAATTAAGTCAGAAACTGAATCCCATCATGCCATGGTATATGTCCTGAAGCCAAATATCATTATTAATTCTCCCCCCAAAATGCACTTGACCTTGAGGACATCATTGGAATCACAAACATCCTAGAGAGAGCTACATTCTTTTTTTTTTTGGTACCGGGGATTGAACCCAGGGGCATTCTACCTCCAAGCTACACCCCCAGTCCTATTTTTTATTCTTTATTTTGAAACAGGGTCTCACTAAGTTGCAAGGGCCTCACTAAATAGCTGAGGCTGGCTGTGAACCCGGATCCTCCAGTCCCAGCCTCCCAGGTACTGAGATTATAAGTGTGTGCCATCATGCTCGGCTCGAGAGAGCTACATTTTGAGAAATGATGTAGGTGTTTATTCATATTGGATTTGGGTACTAAAGTCCCCTTAAGTACAATCTTCATGTTACCCGTATTTAATTAAAAACAAATAAGCAATTGGAGATGAACTTGTTGCTCATGAAACTCTGAATTACTTGTTGTGTGACTAACATGGCACTCCACAGGCAGAGTCATCTATAATATTATACAGTCAGGCACCAGACGTGTGTAAACGGCAAGGAGGTTGTTTACAATCTTCCAGGAGCTGCAAACATGAGAATGTGGTGAATGTCATAAAATGGTCAACACATTTGTGGTTGTGGGGGGCAGTTCCCTGGAGGTGGACACTGGAATTGATTGTAGGCCTGAGTCTGTAAGTAGACATAAGCAAAGAGAGATCGGCTCCTTTCATCTCTCATAAGAGGTTCCCCCTCCCACCAGGGCTTATCCTGAAGTTGATGATGGAAATATTTATCCCAAAATGTAACATAAGCTTTAAATAATTCCATGGGATAGATCAATCGAGATAGATGACTCAGTTTACAGGATTTAACTCTACAGTAATTTATAAGCTCAGGAAACTCAAAGCAAGGACCCTGATCAGACAGCAATAAGGGATAGACCAGTGTTTTCTAAATTGTGGTCATTAGAGTGAAACCTTTATGATTTTCTATATTTAAATAATTCCTGAACTATGACTTACTTAATATTTTCTTTTAAATCCATGCACTTTTTTTTTAAGTACATTTATTTTAAGAATAAATGCCATACTCCTGCCCTGTGTGAAGATAGCATTGGCTGCTGTTCTATATTCGATGATCCACAGATATCTGGTACATTGTTCACAGCTGCAATATTAGGTAAGGTTGTCTTACTACCTGTTCACCCCACAACGCAGCTCAATCTGCCCACTGATGCCTCTCAGCATGCTTCTGTGTTGGTTGACATGGTAGATAGAGTGCTATAGATTGGATGAGTGTCCTCACAAAGGCCCGTATATTAAAGGCTTGGTCTTCATCTTGGTGCTATTGGGAGGTGGTATAACTTTTAGGAGGTGGGGCCTTGTGGGAGGAAGTTAGGTCATTGGGGGGTGCCCTTGAAGGGGCTATTGGGACCTCACCCCTCCTCTTTATTCTTTCTGCATCCCAGCTACCATAAGGTAAATGGGCCTTTTCTACCATGCACTCCTACCAAGATGTACTGGGCTGGCACAGGCTCAAAGCAATGGGGTAAGGTGGCCATAAACAAACATTTGAAACTGTGAGCCAAAATAAACCTTTCCTCCTTTTAAATTGATTTGTCTCAAATATCTGTTATAGCAATGAAAAGCTAACTAACACATATATGTATGAATGGTTTCAGGGATGTCAAAGGATACGGTAGGTGTCACGTAAAGTCAACTCACATACTGTCTCTAGTGTCGACCTCAAGTAGGAGTTAAGAGACCAAGATTTCTAATTATAGTTTCAGTTCTATTAGAACTCATCTTGCCTTCACGGAAATCACCTCTGTGGTGATTCCATAAATTCCTCTTGGAATCTCTCATTGATAAAATGGGAACAAATTTGTCCTGCCTCCTTCAGAGCATCATTTCTAAGATTAAATGAAGGGTTCTGGCAGAGTACTTTGCAAACTATGAAACACAATATAGATGTAAATGAGGCTTACTGGGTACACCTCTGCAGGCAGAAAGTGCCAGGCCAGTGAATGGTGATGGGTACAACAGAAAGCACTTTGAAAACTCATTAGGAAATGAAATATTATTATTGTTTTCTGACAGTTTCAGTTTTGGGGAAGAAGCACAAAGTTAACCAAAATCCATGTACTCTGTGGTCTTGTATCAGAACAGAACACCTATGTTTACAAGACATTAATTTTCATAGCACAACTCTCTAATAACAATATTTCTCTCTGTTTTTTTTTTCTGCCATCTCTAACAACAGCCCCTTGCCTTACTTGCTCCACCTTCCATCCTGTGGCTTTTGGCAGTTCTCTCTTCTTATCTCTTCACACCCCACGTCAAATTCCATTCATTGCTTCTTCAGATGCTGTTATTTCTTTTTCCTTTTCTTCAATCAGTTATCAGCCCACATGCAATGTCCTACATTTTATCCCTTGTCCATCAAGATATTTTCCTAAATAAAGTTAATTTTCTAAATACTGTTTATAGCTTTCAATATACCACATAGGAATGTTTTATGTAATAAAATATGATAATATGTAAATAATAAAATATAACTAACAATTACTGAGAACTTAATATATATATTTCACTTTTCCATGTCATTTACACAAATGAACTCATTTAATACTCCTAAAAATACCTTGATCTAGCTATTATTTTTATCCGTTTTAAAGAAATGGAAGCCCAGAGACATTAATTATATTGCCCAAAATTATATAGTTGGTAAATATTGGAACCAAGATTCAAACCACCATTTTACTCGAGAATTTATGCTCTTAACATGCTCCTAAACCATTTGAAAACTACCCTTATTAAATCTTAGAAACATTTGTTATGCATTCTCTTCAAACAAACACTGTGAAGAATTATATTACATGAAAAGTGGCTTCATGTCAGTAACAAGAAAATACATAGATGATCCTAAGTAGGTAATAAGGCAAGAATGTTATAGTAAGAAATATGAATATAATAGATGGTACTCAATTTATGTCATTAATGTCTTTCGAATTTAAATAGAGGTTTTGAGTTCTTTTTGAAAATAAACAATGGCGGGGACATTTTCCTTTCATCTAAATTAATGAGTTTGGCCACGTTTTCAATGAATGTTAAAAATAGAAAGTATGACCACATTGTATACATATTCTTCCTCTCTCTAATTACTAGTTTGGAAAGGAAAAGTGTTTAATAGGTAATTGAAAATTTCATAGAATTGAAATTGATTCTTGAAAGTAATTTTATAGGATTATGATTAATTTTTTCAATGGTGTGTGTGTGTGTGTGTGTGTGTGTATCATCTGTAGTCCTGTACACTAGAGGGAGGACACCCTACCATCTGTCTATGAAGGCCTACATTCAGTGTCAATAAATGTTGACAAAATTTTTGGTGATCGAATACAAATAAGACAACTGTATATGTTCTAATAGCAACACATGTTTTAAGGACTTTAACTTGCAAATTGGATAGATATCTTCCAAGAAGAGATTTTTTCTAAAATGACAAAATCATCTGTGCAGACTCTACAAAAAGGTGTTAAAAAGCTGAGTTAAGAGAAGGAAAAGGTAAGAACAACTATCTATCTTTAGAGCATAACAAATAATCATGATACAAATCAGTTTCTTTAGATAAGGAATAAATTAGCACTCAACTTTACATAATAGCTTAAAAGGCAACTGCCCTCACACATCAGAATTAAGAGTGGAGGAACGCATCCCTTTGCTTTGCTGCCTTGGACAGATCCCAGTGTGCAATGGTGAGAAAGATTGCCGGTAGCTACATCCCAAGTTTATTTTTCCCATCTTCCATCTTCCTTTCTCATAGTCTTCCCGGAACAGTGTCAATGTATATTGATCTTTCTTCACTAGTACGCCCTATCTTTACTGCTCTACCTTGAGAGGCCTTCACACTCCAATGAAAGAACTTAATCAAAGTCTTAATACATATGCAATGTGTGGGAAAGCCTATTTGCCTTAAAGAATTTTTCTTAGGCTTCCGGAAAGCATTTCTCATGAAGAAGAAAGTTGTTTCTGCCAGTGTGAGTTTGTGTATTATTGTCTTATATTTCTAGAAACTGTATATGAATTCAAGGAAATTTCTAAAGTTTGGAAGTTCCTAAATTATCTGTGACTCAAACACACAAGGCTTGTCTTGTTCATAAGTGAAGATGTGATTAATTTCAGAGAACTCATTGACATTTACAATGTGCACCTCAAAAATTAGAAGATATATAAGGCAGGAAGCAAGTACCAAGGAGAAAACAATTGTGGTTTGTTAACACAGTGTAAAACATGGGACTTTATGCTGTTTATGCATCTGTAACTGCTAGGATTTGGAGCTCACATAAAATCATGAACTGTCGTGAGCTGAATTAATAAGTAGTATGTGTAAGGGAGTCACTTTTGAAGTATGTTGCAAAAGTTTAGGTTTTAATTATCAATGACAAAGAAGAATAATGACTAAATTACCTCATTTACTACTAGGTAACCGTCTATTTAAGCTGTTTTGAAATACTTCCACTTGTCATCTACAGCCAGACTAAATGACAGATGTCTATACAGAGGATTAGACTCAAAGGTGGACAAATCTATATTTTCAGGAATGGAGCTTAATATTACCCACTTTTAAATTGATTTTATTATGTTGAATATATTTTACATACCTGGCAGTGGACACTGCAGTAATTTAATAAAGTGTCTCTCCATTATAAAAACCTCTTACTAGAGAGTTAAATTTCCCATGGAATTCTGTGCAAACACCTTTAATGTTCTTCTTGCCTTTACTTAGAGGATTAAAGATACTATAATATATAATCTGATTTTGTCAGAGTAGATGAGCCTCATTGTTTCAAACCTTGATATAATAGTTTCTTCTTTTTAGCTTTTTTACTGTAATATGATGCCCATAATAAAAAAAAATAACTTAATTCCTTTTGTGTGTGTGTGTGTGTGTGTGTGTGTGTGTCTTACTAGGGATTGAACTCAGAGGCATTCTACCACCAATCTATACCTCCAGACCTATTTTTAAATTTTTATCTTGAAACAGGGTCTTGCTAGGCTGACCAGAGTCTCACTAGTTGTTGAGGCTGTCCTTGAGTCTGCAATCCTCCTGTCTCAGCTTCCCAAGTATTAGGATTACAGGTGTGCACCACCACGCCCAGCCATAACTGAATTCCTATGAGGGAAAATTTTTCATTATTATTTGACTCTAGCTTCCTGTTCACTATTCTAGTTGATAATCAATAGTATTTTTTTAAAAAGTGAAGAGTATAGAAAGGATAGAATCAAGTAGAAATTAAAATCGAACCTTCCATATTTCAACTTTTAAGAGTATGCTGGAAATTTAGGTGGTTATAAATATTTCCATTATCTTTAGGAAAATCCTGATTAGTATTTAGGATTTATGAGCTCTTTATCTCATTGTGAATTTTATAGATTTAAAGTGGCCCACAGCTAAACTTTCTTCAGGAATTTGGAATGCTCTTTAGGATTTCCTACATAATTTGTGGGCTGCCTATTAAATGAAATACTAAGTTGAGAGACTTCTTGGGGTAGCTTCAACATTTTCTGAAAATGAGGATATGAAAGTATGGTTTTGAGGACAAATGTGATGTAACTAAATATATGGGGATGCTAGGGATGTTGCCACCCTTGTTGGAGGATATATAGCATGTCTTTAAAAGATATTTTAGATTATATCTATCTTCTAATTTTAATACTTATTAATTAATGTTGACTTTTTTATTGTTGTTAATGGAGGAGGGAAGCTGATAAAAAGGTCAGATGGGAGAAGTGAAATATAGCAGGTATATGAGTCTAGGTAGGGGTGGAAAAATTAAGAATGCCTGGCATATTCTACTTCAAGTTCAATGATGCACTTATTATTTTACATAAGGACACAAGCCATAGTTAAATCTTCCTCTCTCACTCTCTTTCCTTATTTCTTTTTCTCTCTCCCCTTTACCTCCATTCCCTACTCTCATTCCTCTCCCCACCTGTGTTGGTCAGATTTCTGTCACTATAACAACGTACCTGACATAAACAACTTAGAAGGAAAATTTTATTTTGGTTTATGGTTTCAGAGATTTCAGTCCATGGTTGGTTAGTCTCTTTGCTTTTGGGCCCGTGTTGAGGCAGAACATCATGAGGGTGAGCCCATGGTGGATAAAACCAGTTCACTTCATGGCAACTGGGAAGCAAAAGGACGGAGGAGGGCCCAAAGTCCCAATAACCCCTAAAAAGGCACACCCCCATAACTGAACTTCACTCCACGAGGCCTTACCTTCTAAAGGCTCCACCACCTCCCAGGAGTGCCACACCCTTTGACACATGGAACTTTGGGGGATACTTCAGATCCAAACTATAATATCACCATAGGCAAAAATTATAAAATATTCAATGTACATCTTTAGAGTTTGGGGTTCTTTCTATTTCTTACAGTTTTTACCCAAAACTGTATCTTTTGAAAGAATACCAAAACATAAAATACATACAGAAAAGCATGCGAAACACTTGCTCAAAGAATGTTTGCAAACTGAACACACCTGTGTTACCAGCATCCAGATAAATAAATGCAACATTGTCTGCAGCCCAGCTGCTCCCCACTGCTCCCCAATGCCCCCTCCCAGGCACGTCCTCCCACAAAGGGAGCCATCGCCATGACTTATGACATCTAAATTACTTTTGCCTATTTTTGAACCTTATAAAAATGAAATCATGATGTGTTCTTTTGTGACTACTAAACAATGTCTCTGAGATTCATCTAGGTGATTAGGTTCAGTAGTAGTTCTTCCTTCTAATCTCTGTATAAGTTTTTACAATACGCATATATTTACTTTGTCGATTCTCTTTTTGTTGGATACTGAGCTGTCTCCATGGTAGACCCTTACTAGTAGTGCTACTTGTGCATTTCATTTGGTGTGTAGATATTTCTCCTACCTATATAATACGGTAGACCCCCTATTATTATTGCTGGCACAGAGTGTATGCACATGTTCAGTGTTAGGAGACACTGTCAAAGAATTTTCCAAAGTCGCTATCCACTTAAGCTTTCATAACAGCATATGAAGATTTGACCTTGCCAATATCTGGTACTGTCTGCTTTTTAGTTTTATCCACGTTAGTGGCTGTGTGGTAATATCTCATCATGAAATTTTTAACAGCCTAATTGAGGTGTAATTGACAACCAATAAACTGCATATATTTAAAGTATACAATCGGATGAGTACATCTGTGAAACTATCACCAGGAAGTAGTAACTGTATCTCTCGCCCTGAAAAGTTCCCTCATGCCCCTCAGTAATTGTTTCATCCTCTCCCCCTTTCTCTCCCCTCCTCCAGGGCAACCAATGGCCGTTTGTTCCTGTGTACATGTTTCTTTATTTTCCTCTAACTACTTTTAAGGTTTTTCTATTTGTCACAGATTTTAGGTTATTTCATTATGATATAAAATGATTGAGTGATTTCCCCATATTTCTTGTGTTGGGGTTTGTCACTTGCTTTAAAGGTTCAGCTTTGTTATTTTTATTAAGCGGGAGTATTTGGAGCCATTACTTTTTTTATTTTTAGCTTCTCTTCCCTCTCTTCTCCTTCAGGAACCCCAGTTACATAGAGTTGAGCTAGTTGTCTGAACTTGATCTGCAGCTGATTGAGGCCCGGTTGGCTTTGTCCCTACATATTTCTTGGGCTTAATTTTGTGCAGCTTATTGGCTGTGTTTTCAAGTTCACTAATTGTTTCTTCTGCAACATCTATCTAATCTATAATTAACCCCATCTGGTTTATTTTTCTTTCTAGAAGTCCTATTTTCTATCTCTAGAGTTTTAGAATTTCCATTTTGGTCATTTTTATTGTGTCACTCATGTGTCTCTGACATGTTCATGTTTTTTTTCTGCATTCTTAAGCATATAGAACACAGGTATAATAGCTGTTTAAATATTGCTATTTTACTATCACCTAGGTAATTTCTGGGTCTGTTTCTATTGATTGATTTTTCTTTTAATTATAGACCATATTTTTATTTTTCTCTGAACACTTAGTAACTTTTAATTGAATGATAGTGTGAGTTTTAACTTGTCAAATTCTGGATACTTTTAAACTTATTCTTGGGACTTCTTGAAATTGTTATTTATCTGAAAACAGTTTAATCCTTTGGAGGATTTCCTAATAATTTGTGTTGGTTGTAACCAGAGCACCCTGTATTGTAAATGTCTATTCAAGTCATTTGCCTATTTTTCTGTTGGGTTGTCTGCCTTTCCCTAAATGGTTTTTAGGATACATAGACATTTATTGACTAAACATATATGTGCATATGTTGGAAATATGTTTTCTCACTTTGTGACCTGCTTTTAACTCTCCCTCTATCAAAATATTAATTCCTGAGGAAGAAAATAATATTTCCCTCCTAGAATAGGGTTGTTTGCATTGGTAACAGGCAGATAAATGGCTTGTCAGACGGCAAAGGTCTATGGTAGAATTTCCATTACCAATTTGCTAGATAGGAAGTTCACTGAAACCCTTCCATGAATCTTTTCAGTCACAGCATAATTATCTGTTTTTATTGGTGTTGATTTCGATTGGTCCTCGGTGTAGAAAAGTACAGGTGAGCTTTCACTATGAAAACATATTTGCCTAGAGTAGGCCCTGTAGATATAATAGAAATAAAAATCCCTGGAGATCACCCACTGAGAAACATAAACGAACAGTCTTCCTTCTTATTACAAATATACTTCTGAAGATGAATGTTTATTCAGAGATGAAAATGCCTATAGGAGTATCTTCCTAGGAATATGAATCATCCAGTACTTTGGTTTTTCATTTAAAAATAAAATGAATCTTTCTATCTAAATGCATCCAAATGGGAACATGTTATATCAGCTATTTGCTTTCAAAGGGAAAAGGGTTCATTAAATAGCTTCAGTCTAATTGCCACAGATTAGGCCACTTTCATTTCTTTGTCAAAATAATTTCCAAATATTCATCATGCCCAAATCATAACCACTAGGGAACTGACCCCTTATTTTTACCTAGATAACATTAACTCATTTATCCATTAAGAATTATATGCCAGCTGGGCATGGTGGCACACACCTGTAATCCCAGTATTTGGGAGGCTGAGACAGGAGGATCACAGGTTTGAGTCCAGCCTCAGCAACTTAATGAGATCCTGTTTCAACTCAAAATAAAATAGGGCTGGGAGTGTCGCTCAGAGGTAGAATGTCCCTGGATTCCATCCCCAGTATCATACACACATACGCACACACACACACATACACACACACACACACACGTGCACACACACACACACACACACACACACACACACACACAGAATTATTTGCCTACTCTGAGCCCAGAACTGGGACTATAAGACATTCTAAATTAGATACTATCCCTCACTGGAAAGAATTTATAGTTTAGAGGTAAGACATATGAGTAAACACGCAACTTTAGGTACTGTAACAGGTATCAGTAGAGTCTTTAGAGACCACGTGCTGGCGGTCCGTCATGGTAGACACTGATATTGGAGGAAAAGACATCTAAGTTGCCATTTGTATAAGATTTTAAACATTATATATTAACAAATAATAAAGTCAATGAAGTCTCTCTGTGCTAGTACACGATTGTCTTTTCCAAGTAAGTGAATACCACAGATATTTGAAGTATGATGTGTCTAATGTAAGGGGGAAGGAGGGAGAAGTAGGAGGAAGAAAACAATCTATAAGGAATAAACAAGATCCTTAAAAAAAACTATGAGAACAGAGCATGTCACCACTAATCATCATCATCATCATGGTCATCAAAACTATCATTTATTGTGCCTCATCTCTGTCTTGGGTAACCTACGTGTATCAAAAGTTAGTGTTCACAGTTAGTGTTCACAGTGCCTCTGGGTAATGTCTTCCTGATAGTAACTAGTAGAGCAAGGACTAGATTTGAAATCTTGCTCTTCTTTCTCTTCTTAATGGCACATGATATTAAAAAAAAACAATAAAAATGTGATATGTGCCTTTAAGAAGAGAAAGAAGAGAAATATTTTTGATTGGGTTAATTTTTTTTTAGCGTTTAGATTTTAAAGTTCTTTGTATATTCTAGATGTTAGTCCTCAATCAGAGGAGTAGCTGGCAAAGATTTTCCCCCATTCTGTGGCTAAAAGTCAAAGAGAATGATAAATAGAACTCAATTTATCACTAGAGGGCTCTGTCAAAGAAGGCTGAGAAGCCATATATACTATGATAAATTACTAAGGACTATATAGGCACCGGAGTGGAGTAGTTTCAATAGATGTGCAAAATATGTGTCACCTCGGGAATAAAAGATGGATAAAAATCTCTTCCATGTCTGGCCTTCAGTGGGTCAGTCCGTACCCTGTAACGGGTTATTGACATAGGCTGGGAAAATTCAACATGTTCCAAATTCCACCCACTGGAGGAAAAAGTGGCCAAATGTCTGAAGCAGCCACACAATGTTTCTGGGAGAAACGAAATCCTTTTTGAGTTTTTTAATTATCTAAATTCTAATGTTCGGGATAATAGACTCTTTTGGAAAGAAAATCAATGTATGTACGATGACTCTAGTTAATGGTATCAAAGACTTGGTTTCGACAAACTAATCATGGGCCTTAAGTTCTTCTGGTGTGAAACAGTTTGAATTTATTCAAATAAAAATGTGACCCTACCGCGTTGCACTTGAAGTTTCAGAAACTTGTTCGCACATAGTTTACTCCCACCTCTTTCTCCTAGATGCAGATGTAATTTATGTAAAAGCAGACATTAAAATAAGCCACTCAGCCCTGACTCGCTTTCATTTACATAATGTTCTTTGAAGGGAAAGTATTAAATCAATTTTAACCTGTTTGGGCTTGCATCCAAATAACGTGCAGGCCTGTTTGAGGAGAATCGGTTTTGAAATTTGTAAAAGAGGTCATATGAAATGCATTACTCAATTAAGTAAAGGAATTTATACTTTATTATAAAATACTGTACCATCTGCCGGATGAATATAACTAATTAAATTTGACTTGGTATGTGATTTTACAAACAGTTGAGAAAAAAAAAAGAAAGTTATATAGTGAATTTCTTCAGCAGTACCTGAAATGGTAGATACCCAGTGGGAAGGCTGCATCCAGCCCTGGTCAGGCTGCACACAGACTTTCCATTGTCTGCTGATGTTTGCATAATGTTTGCATTAAAAAGCAGGTCAGTCTCAGTGACTACTCACAAGCAACACAGAAACCCCAGTACAGTGTTTGTCTGCTATTGTCAAAGAACTAACAAGCTGACACGTTGAGATCAAAATGGCTGCAAAGCTTCCCTAGTCACAGAAAAGAAACAACTGCTCTGAAAAGCAGTGCTAACATCCCTGCTTTAAGAAAGGCAACCCAAACATGTCTGCATGAAATGCCCATTGTTTGTAATCTTGCAATGAGGTTGAAATGCTACAGTGACAAACCATGTTGGGGATGGACTATTCTTTAGTATTGGATGTATTTATTTGTTTGTTCATTTGGTTGTTTTGTGGTGCTGGGGATTGAACTCAGAGGCATTCTACCTCTGAGCTACACCTCCAGTCCTATTTTTTATTTTGGAAACAGGGCCTCTGCTAAGTTGCTGAGGCTGGTCTTGAGCCTGTGATCCTCCTGTCTCAGCCTCCCAAGTAATGGAATTACAAGTGTACACCACCATGCCCAGCTCAAACCTAACCTTTTCTATAGGTTTCAGTTCTAGCAGCCAAACAGAAAGAGCAACATAAGAGACCTTGTTAGGGGAGACGTTAGAAGAACCAAAGTCTTTAGCAAGTGTTCTATACCAAATACTACATAAACTTATCTGTAGGGATGCTAGACTAGTTAGAAGAGAAACAACTGTATATGAAATGCAACTACTTATATTCAACTATGAAAAATCGTGTTTAACTTTTTCACTTTTCATCCAGATGTTCTTATTTGTTGACAAAGTCTTGGCATTTTTGTGTCAAACAAATGTGTCACTGAGCACAGGCAAGGGTGCTAGCTTTATACCTTCTGTGGGAACTTAGTCTTCTGATGTTGACTGATCATTTCTCCAGGGAATTTCAGTAAATTAGCATACTTTTCCCTTTCTTTCTGTCTTTTGTGTGTGTGTGTGTGTGTGTGTGTGTGTGTGTGTGTGTTCTACCTCCAAATTAAACTCCCAGCCTTTTTCTTTTTTTTTTTTGAAACAGGATCTCACTTGGTTGCTGAGAGTCTCACTAAGTTGCTGAAACTGGACTCAAACCTGAGATCCTCCTGCCTCAGCTTCCCAAGGTATAGGCGTGTGCCACTTCGCCCAGCTTCATATGTTCATATTTAAATGATGTTGTGTCTTTTTTAAAAATAAAATAACAGTAAATCATTTTCCTCTATTTGCTCAAACAGTTGAACAGTAGTCCTTAAATTAAAAGGAAGGAGCTATTTTAGTGCAGCTGGCTCTGAGATCCATAAACTTAAGAAAATAGTGTCAAGAAGTCGATCTATATAATTTGGTGATAAACATATGCTTCCACTTTGGGCTGATGGTGTTTCTGAAGCACTTGGCATTATCACTCCTGAGGAGAGAGTTGGGGTTGAACAGAAAAGAAAACAGAAGATTTGTCTGAGGAACAGAAGGAGCTGACACCGTTAGGGGCTCTATGAGGAGAGAAGCTGCCCACGTGTCATCGGTGTGGGAATTAAGAACCTACGGGGAATGAGCATTTTTGGAATGAACTAGCTCATTCCAAAACTGAGGTCATTTTTCCTGGTACGAAAATCGTGGCTATCGTGGGGGCCTAAGACAGCCGATTTCAGAGTAACCTGTTGACATGTGGGAATGATAGGAAGAAAGGCCAAATTGAAACAAGCAGAAGGAACATATGAAATAAATCACTGCAAAGCCCAACACATGTAGATAGAGCTGGCCAAGTCAGACTTTGGGAAAACCAAGAAAAAGCAGAAAGAGCCCAATGCTTGGGGTTGGAGTCACAGAATGTTATAATTCTCCTGAGATCAGAGGAAACTTCCACAGACACACCTGAGCCACAAAGTTTGGAGACAGTTACAACAAAGTTTCATCTCGAAAAGCCAGCAGGCCTTACTCTCTAATTGTATATTTATTAAAGACATTTTACAGGATATTCCTGTTAAGCTGACCTGCCTGTTTACAATACGTGTCCACTTAAGAGTGGATTTATAAACATACATCATTTGCCAAGGTTGAAAATCTCCAGCATCTTTTACAAATACATTATCCAGGCATTATTAAAAAAAAAAAAAACCTGGAGCTATTCTCCTGATGATATGATTTCTGGCAAGTCTCTGTGGGATTTCCTGCTAGAATATCATCTGAGTGAGTGATGACCGCATGTCAGTCACCAAGAATGGCAACTTGTCCTTGTACCTGGAGGGCTAGGATGTGGGTGGCTCAGCTGTAGAGCGCTTGCCCGGCATGTGCACGTTCCTGGGTTCAATCCCAGCAACACACACAAAAGGAAGAAAGAAAAATACCCTATGAAATCATGGCACTGGCTCTCTTTTGGTAGCCTGTCTGAAACAGTGCCGACCTAAGAAGAATTTTGTCTTACTTTTGAAATTTCTTCTTAAAATTGTTTCTAGCTGATCTGTCAACAGGTGTATGATTTTTCTGCCAGATAGCAGCAATTAAGATCTCAACTGCTATTCCCATGACTACGGAGGAGGGTGTTCTCTGAGTGCAGTTTAGGGTAGAGGTAGCATCTGGGGTTTTGTAAGGACCTGGTTTTATACAGTTTGGCAGTTGATTTGACTGAAGAAATGACATCAAGTGATGTTTTTCAGGTCACAAAAAGGTGGTGAGGAACAGAACCTTAGAAATGACAGTCATTCAGGTGCACTGTCCCCACAGTGACTGGATATAGTCACAACCCTCTTTTTTTTTTTTTAAAGGTTTTGAACCTGATGTGGTGGTGCACACCTATAATCCTAGCACTTGGGAGACTGAAGCAGGAGGATCACAGATTCAAGGACAGCCTCAGCAACTTAGTGAGATCCTGTTTCAAAATAAAAAGGGCTGGAGGTGCACACATGCACATTTTTTTCCTTGGGTATTTTTAACTAGTTTCTTGGAGACTGATCTTTAACACTAAAGACATATTTTTTTCTTTTTACATTGGGAATCGAACCCAGCAGCATTCTACCTCCAAGTTACACCCCCAGTCCTATTATATTTTGAAACAGGGTCTTGCTAAGTTGCTGAAGATCTTGCTAAATTGCTGAGACTGGCCTCAAACCTGAGATCCTCCTGTCTCAGCCTCCCAAGTACCGGAATTACAGGTATGCCATCATGCCTGGCTATATTTCTATAAGTAAGTATATAAATAAATAAATAAATAAATAAATAAATAAAATTTTAGAGACATGTACTTTTTTGGAGTTGATACAATTCTGCTTTTCTTTCTGTTCCCCCCCACCCCGTATGGGGGTTGAACCTAGGGACATTCTACCTCTGAGCTATACCCCCAGCCTTATTTTTATTTTTTAATTTTGAAACAGAGTCTCACTAAGTTATGAGGGCCTCACTACATTGCTGAGGCTGGCTGTAAACCTGTGACTCTCCTGTCTCAGCCTTTCAAGTACTGGGATTATAGGCGTATGTCACCATGCCTGGCTACAATTCTACTTTTCATTTCTTACTTGAAGTGACTTACCCACCATCAATGAGGCAACATTACCAACTATTACACCTCCCCGACTCATATTCCTGGGTTCTTTACAAACAGGAAACAAGAAAATAGTATTGTTAATAAGAATTGTAGCACATTTATTCAGTGTTTACTATATGCCTGGCACTGTTCTATAAGCAACTTACCTGTATTATTTAATTCTCACAAAACTACGGTGAGATACTATTATTTCCCTTGTACAGATAAAGAAACTGAGGCACTAAGAACTTACTTAATTTTGGAGTATTCATATTCTTCTTCCCAGCACTAGCTAATATATTTCCTAGCATGAAATAGCTATGCAGCATGTTGTAATCTGCTTTAAGTCCCTATCTTGGGTTCTTCCCAACAGATCTCAACCTCAACTATCTTAGTTGATTTGGACTGGTGTAACAAAAATACCACAAACTGGATGATTCAAACAATATAAGTTAATGTCTCACAATTCTGGAGACGGGAATGTCTGGGATCAGGGTGCCAGCATGGTCTGGTTCTCGTGAGTGACCACTTTCGGGTTCGCAGATGGTTGCCTCTCGCTGGGTGTTTACATAGTGGGGAGGGGGAGGGAGAAAAGCCCTCTGGTGTCTCTTCTTATAAGGGCGTTAATGTCACCACAGAGGCTCCACCCTCACGACCTCATCTAATCCTAATTATGACACAAAGGCCCCACCTCCAACGAACATCATACTGAAGATTTAGGCTTTAACATACGAATTTTGGGGTGACATAAACATTCAGTCCATAGCATGTTCTGAATCAATTAAGAGTCAATTCTACCTATTATGGCTTCGATCTGGACTGTCCCCCCTCCAAAAGATCATGTGTTGATAATGCAGCAATGTCCAGAGGTAAAACAATTGCGTCAGGAGGGCTCTAATCTCATCAATGGATATAATCCAACTGATGGATTTACTGGGTGGCAACTGTAGGCAGGCAGGTATGGCTGAAAAATGTAGGTCACTGGGGGACTATATCTGTCCCTCCCGCCCCGCTTCCTGGATGCCATGAGTTGAGCAACTTTCCTCTACCACTCCCTGCTGCCACAATGCTTTTTCCTTGGAGCTTGTGAAACCATAAGCCAAAGTAAGTGTTTCTTCCTCTAAGTTGTTCTTGTCAAGTATTTCTGTCATAGTGATGAAAAGCTGACTAATACACTGCCTTTAACCCCTGGACAAAGTAATAGATATTATTACTCTCATAAAGATGTTAAGACATTAGTGAATGTCTCTCCTAACATTCACTTCCAAAGTTAATCAAGTATATCTCACTCTAAACATAACAACACATTGGTTCACTGATTACCTCATTCATGCATTCATTCATTCATTCATCTACTCAACAGGTATTCATTGAGTGACAAAGAACAAAATGGTAGAGTCAAGACTTCACTGTAAATCAAGGTTTTGCCATTTAACAGTTGCATTATTATTAGCAACATTCTCAAGACAAAAGAATAGTGTCTTTGGAATCAGACAGACCTCAGCTCTTAATTAATTGCTTTGCCTTGAATAAATGACTTGACTTTTCCAAGCCTCAATTTTTTTTTTCCATCTGTCAAAAACACAGGATGATTACGAGGACATTAACTATAAGCAGAGAACCCAGCACTGGGCTAGGCAGAGTGCGCACACATTAAATTGCATCTGTCATTAAGGTAGATGTGAGGAGGTTCCCAGGGAAAGACAGAAACAGTGACCAGTTTCCCATGATTTGTATCACACCCCCGTCCACAGTGTGCCTCTGGTTGGTCCATGGAGCTGCTCCATCTTGGAGATTCAGAGCCAACAGAGATTCCCATATCACCTAATGACTCAGGACAAACTGAACGCTGGGGAAGGCTGACTTAGATGGAAATCCCACCCCCAATTTTCTTGGCTAGACTGTCTTCTAATCTCTGTTCAACTTTAAAGAAAATATGACATATCTCTTCCCTCTCACCAGCTGCTTGTGGTGTTTATGGATCATGGAATTCAATCTAGGTGTAAAGTAGGCCCTGAAATACTCAAAAAACCGTTCAGTGAATTCAACTGATTGTAATGATGATCACTCATTGGCACATATGTCAAAATTATTGATGCTTCTTACTTGAAGAAAGCCAGGTGTCTGGAAAGCCAGCCTCAAACAGGCCAATGTACAAAGAAAGAGAAGTTTTAAGCAAAAAAGAAAAAAAGTGAAAAGATTTTCTGCTCCTTTTTTCTTTCTTACTAGCCTCTGCTTTACAAAACTTTTAAATGGTCAATAAGAAAGGATTTTTCTCTCACTTTAGAAATATTGGACTGTTCTAGATATGGGCATTATTTTTATCAAAATTGAAAAAAAATTACTTTAATCTCAGTTAAAATACTAAGAGCATTTTTGTATATGTACATTATACGAGAATAGCTTTTCTTAGTATTCAGTATTCTCTAGAAGGGATACTTTTCATTCAAATTTTTTTCTTCTTTTTCTGGAGCTCAGGTACAGAGCCTTGAGGTAACATAGTCCTTGATTTATGTCTTCCCTCATCAATTGGGTACCTAATGTTTCCCTTCCCTACACACATCTGCCTCCTGCCATTTATAGGCTACTGTAACATGATTAATATGTTATTTTATTTATGTATGTTCTTATAAAAACATGGGAATGTTTGGAGCAACAGTGCATGGGGAAGACATTTTCTTTGTCTGGAACCCACCAACCCTGAGGTCTTGGGCTTCCTGTGGTCATAAGGCCTTTGCGCCCGCCCCCGCCCCCCATGTCTGGAACACTTTCTCTTCTTCTACCCTTCTCTTCTCCTACTTAAACTCCAGCTCGGGAGTCACTTCACTAGTGAAATCCTCCCTCACTCCCCACTCTCAACCTCCTTGGTTTATGGGCTCCTAGAACCCTGCTCCTCTGCTTCAAAGCATTTATCTCAATTTGTAATTACATATTCATTACTTTGATTATTTGATTTATGACTGTGTTCCCACGAGCCTTGTAAGCTTCATGAAAGTGGAAATGGCGACTCTTTATACTTTTCACATTATTTCCAGTACTCTGCACAGTGCAAGGCTCCAATAAGTGAATGGATCCAAGCACTCCAATAAGTGAATGGATCCAAGCACTTCAATAAGTGAATGGATACAAGCACTTCAATAAGTGAATGGATGAATTATTTAAAAGACAAACAAGTGTTGCTGAGGATCATTTCCACTGAAGACAAGCAGTTGATAAGGTTTTTTTTTTTTTAAAGGAGGGGGTTGGATTAGAGAAGAGCTTATTGGAATTACCACTGTCTATGTGACGTAGCAACTTAGAAGAACACACTTGACTGTTTCCATCAATTGCTGTCTGGTTTTTTTTTTTTTTTACTTCTCTAACAAATTTCTAACCTGATACTTGGGGGTGAGAAAGTATAAATGAATAAAAATGTAAAAGCTGTCATATATACATATATGACATATATATGTATGTATTTTTTTCTTCAAACTTTCACAAGGAAAAATCATAGGGTTTCAATTCAGCAAAAATATTTTGGAGACTACTGAATGAACTTTATTGCTATGATTGACTGCAGATGGTGTGACAGGCACAAATGCAAGGCATAGTATTTCAAGGTTAAGTATGAGTGTGTTTCAATTAAACTGTGAATCAAAAGAGTAGGACATCTTCCTTTGAATTCTCCAAAGTATCAAGTCTCCTCTACCCTAAACAACTTTCTGTATGAGACGGCCCTGTTGAGAGAATGCTTGCAAAAGCCAAGGTGAATGGTTTATGACCAGATGGCAGTAAAATACAAAATACAAAAACATGTATTTTGATACATGGACTAGTCTGTAGTGTCTAGTGGCTGATTTTACTATGGACTCCCTAACCATGTCAATGGTACAATTTGCTTGTCAACCGCACTTCAGTCTTACATGCTCACCTCGACGTCACCCCTTCCACTCTCCTGACATTCCGGAATATCATCATTATTAGCTTGTTGATAATGTTGTACTGCTAACCAAATGACACTTTAGCCCATTCCTGTCAGAGTCCAATCAACATGGCTAGACAAATATTTAGGGATCATAATGATATCTTAGCAACGAATAATTGTAGCACATTAATTATTCATTCCTCTGGTTGTGAGGCCCAAAGAAATTAATGATGGTAGCCTTGGTTAATTTTACATTTATTTTAGCTGAGATCATTAGGATAGTAAAGCGTTGAAATGTCACTTCTGACATTTTTCTTTGCAATTAAAGTCAGTTTATCCTTCATTTTTCCTTTTCAAAAGAAAATAATTAGAAAGTGAGAGTTCTTATTCCTTCAGTTTCTCCATTAGAAAATTTTCAGTTTGACCCATTCCTCATTCAGCAGTGTGGTGTTCAGTCTACACGTGTTTATGAGGTTTCTTTGGGTCTTCTTATGGTTGATTTCTAGTTTCATTCCATTATGGTCTAAAAAGACGCAGGGGGTTATGTCACATTTTTTGAATTTGCTAGTGCTTGCTGTGTGGCCCAGTATATGGTCTATTTTGGAGAAGGTTCTGTGAGCAGCTAAAAAGAATGTCAATTCAGCTGTGGTTGAGTGGAATATTCTGTATGTATCTAGTGGGTCCATTTGGTTTATGGTGTTCCTTAGGTCTGAGGCATCTTTACTGATCTTTTGTCTAAAGGATCGATCTAGTGGTGTGAGAGGAGTGTTGAAATCTAATAATATTGTATTGGGATTTATGTGTGACTTAATGTTGCGAAGAGTTTGTTTTATGAAAGTGGTTGCACCTATGTTTGGGGCATAAATGTTGACTGTTGTTATATCCTCTTGCTGGATTGTTCCTCTTACCAGTAAAAAATGACCTGCTTTGCTTCTTCTGATAAGTTTAGGCTTGAAGTCTATGTTGTCTGATATCATAGTTGCAACTCCTGCTTGTTTTTGAGTTCTATTAGTGTGGATTACCTTGCTCCCCTTTCACCTTTAGTTTGTGAGTATCTTTACTTGTAAGATGTGTTTCTTGCAGGCAGCATATAGATGGATTATTATTTTTAATCCATTTTGCCACCTTATGTCTTTTGATTGGGGAGTTGAGGCCATTGATATTCAGCGTGAGTATTAAGAGATGATTTTTAATTCCTAACATCTTGAGTTGTAACTTCTGTTTGAGGTAGTGTTTGTTACTCTTTGCTTAGTTGTTTATTTGATGGAAATCATTGTTTCTCTGGTTCTGTCATTTATTTATTATTTCTTCTTTGTAATTTATGTCTTTGAGTATTTTCTCTAGTGCTGGTTTGGAAGACATAAATTCTTTCAGCTTCTGTTTGTTGTGGAAGATTTTTATTTCCCCGTCAAATTTGAAAGCTATCTTTGGTGGGCAGAGTAGTCTTCTCAGCAATAAGAACCATGCAGGAGGCATCACAATACCTGACTTCAAACTATACTACAGAGCCATAGTAATAAAAACAGCATGGTATTGGCACAAAAGCACACATATAGACCAATGGAGCAGAATAGAAGACTCAGAAACAAATCCACACACCTACAGTCAATTGATTTTTGACAGAAGGGCCAAAAACGTACACTGGAAAAAAGGTAGCCTCTTCAACAAATGGTGTTGGCAAAACTGGTTATCCATATGCAGAAAAATGGAAACAAACCCCACTCTTTCACTCTGCACAAGAGTCAATTCAAGATGGATCAAAGACCTGGAAATCAGACCAGAGACCTTGCAACTACTTGAAGAGGGCATAGAACCAACACTCCAACACATAGGCACAGGAAAAAACTTCCTCAACAAGACCCCAAAGGCACAGAAATTAAAAAGAGAACCAATACGTGGGATTACATTAAACTGAAGAGCTTCTGTGCAGCAAAGGAAACTATCAAGAACCTCAACAGAGAGCTGACAGAATGGGAGATTTTTGTCAGCTACTCCTCTGATAGAGGACTAATATCTAGTATATACAGAGAACTCAAGAAACTCACCCCCCAAAAAACAACCTAATCAAACAAGGGCCAAGTGAACTAAATAAACATTTCACAAAAGAAGAAATACAAATGGCTTATAAAAGCCAGGTGTGGTGGCGCATGCTTGTAATCCCAGTACTTGGGAGGCTGAGACAGGAGGATCCAGGTTCGCGGCCAGCCTCAGCTACTTAGTGAGGCCCTCCACAACTTAGCGAGACCCTGTTTCAAAATAAAGAATAAAAATAGAGCTGGGGGTGTGGCTTGGAGGTGGAATGCCCCTGGGTTCAATCCCCAGTACTGCAAAAAAAAAAGAAAAACACAAATGGCCAGTAAATGTATGAAAAAATGTTCAACATCATTAGCAGAGAGATGCAAATCAAAACTACTCTGAGATTTCACCTAACTCCAATTAGAATGGCAATCATTAAAAATACAAACAATAACAAATGCTGGCGAGGACATGGAGAAGTAGGAACTCTAATACATTATTGGTGGGATTGCAAATTAGTGCAACTGCTTTGGAAAACAGTGTGGAGGATCCTCATAAGAATGGTAACGAGCCGGGCGTGGTGGCGCACTCCTGTAATCCCAGTACTTTGGGAGGTGGAGACCGGAGGATACGGGTTCGTGGCCAGCCTCAGCTCTCTCTCTCTCTCTCTCTACTTAGTGAGGCCCTCCGCAACTTTGTGAGACCCGGTTTCAAAATAAAGTATAAAAAATAGGGCCGGGGGTATAGCGCGGAGGTAGAACGCCCCTGAGTTCAATCCCCAGTACCGCAAAAACAAAAACAAAAAAAATGTGAGCTTCATGTTTATTGGCTTTTTTTTTGTATTAAAACTTCATTCTTTAATAACAGCAGAAGAAAATGAAAACTGATTTCAAAAGGGAGCAATTGAGTTCTCTGAGAGGTAATCACTTTGACCCTGATTTAAAATAATTTACAGAACATGAGTTCTCTATAAGGATCACATTTTGCTTTTTGAGGATTAGTTGTTTCCAAGCAGGAGGTAATTAGAATTTTTAGAGACTAGTGTTTGTGGCAAAAAAGAAAAAGAGAGGCAGTTTTGGGATTCTTTTCAAATCAGTACTCCATCCAACCCCAGTACTTCAGCCTCAACAAAGCTGCATAAAAATAGGTTTCAGTCTCCATGTTAAAGACATTTTACCAAATTCCATGGTTTTTACAAACAAAACAATTTTTTTCTTCTTCTTCTTCCCTCAATAAAAATGAGAAACAGCTTTGGATCACTCTTCCTAGGATATTCTTGCAAGATCTTCCTTTAGCTTTTTTTGCCACCCGGGAGATGAGTTCCCTATTTTTGTTTAATGGCAGACTTTTAATTAGACAAGCTCTACTACAAACAAGAACAAAGAGGCAGGGAAGGTTCTGTTTAATCCAAGAAGGGGCAGACAATTAATTTGCTTTTATTTGTGAAATTAAGCTATTCTTTTCTCTTTCCACAGAGGCTGTGATGCAGGAATAAGAAATGCACAAGCGTCTGGGGGTCTATCTGTCTCCAGGAGGGGAAGGGTGCGTCATCAAAGACACCCAGTTGCGTGTGGGAGTCATCACTGGAGGTCAAATTATCAGGCCAAAAACAACTGCGCCTGGCTCGAGTCTGGAGCTGTTTCATGTCAGGGTTAACTTCTACTTCAAAGGAACCCAGCAGACGGAAATGAAAGTTCAGGACTTCTTCCTTTGGATCTGTTTTCAAAATGGCTCAGGCAGTTGGCCCTCTGCTATCTTCGAAGGGTGTATTTCAAGGTTTATCTTTATTGTCTTTTATCTAGAGCCAATGGTATGCACTGAAGATATGCATATACACATGCACCATTATTCTTCTCTTATGGGGCTGGTGATGATAATGTTGCTATCCTTTTTGGAGAACATGGGCAGAAAACTTGATGAGTGATCCATACCTCTGTCATAAGAAGGCCATGTCCAAATCAAGTAGTTGTAAGAAATGATTCATAAGATGTGGTTTTCAAAGAGAGCTAGAATACCAGCATTTGGATGCAAGTTTCATGGAAAGGATCAAATAAAGAGCATGTGAAAGGCAAAGAGAGGAAACAAGACCTCTTACTCCTCACTTAGTCAAATAGAAGTAAGCGGATTGTCCCAGTTGAATCGCTTGTGCCTTCATCTTAGAAAACTATACTCTCTGAGCAGCTTTAGATTCTCCTCTGCGGACATTTTCTGATCCTTGGCTCTGCCAAGGTCTGAGGTCGGTTTGTTCTCTGCTCTGTGCTGCCAGGGGTCACATTAGTACTGGCCTTGAACATGACAATCAAAGTTCAAGGGGTCACCATAACTGCAAACAAATAGGTTTCATCTAGTTCCCTTTTACTGGTAGGTATCACAGAGCTTAGTAAAACAAAACACATAAAAGAGCTCTCTTGCCTGTGTGTGTGTGTGTGTGTGTGTGTGTGTGTGTGTGTGTGTGTGAGAGAGAGAGAGAGATACCGGGGATCGAACCGAAGGGCATTCTACCTCCGAGCTATACCTCCAGCCCGAATTTTTTTTTTTGAAACAGGGTCTCACTAAGTTGCTGAAGACCTCACTAAGTTGCTGAGACTGGCCTTGAACCTACCATCTTCCTGTCTCAGCCTCCCAAGTACTGGGATTACAGGTGTGAGCTACCACTCCCAGCTTCTCCTTGCTGCTTCTTGAAGCAGAGATTCTTCCTGTGTTCTCACAGATACCTCAATCCTGGATTACTTGTTTCCCAACCTAAGCTGACCTCACTCTGCTCAATTCCTGTATCTCCATCCTGGGCTCTAACAGTGCCCACCAAGACGGGCACCATAGTCAAGGAGAATCTAGCACTGACAGAGAGGCACAGGGGGGCTCCTGAAGACAAGACCACTTTGACTCATCCAAAGGAACTTGCTATGATTATTTTGTACAATTGAGTTAAAATGTTCTTTCCTTATCACATTTTCTTCTTTGTGTTACATATTTTGTAATGTTAACAAATACTTTAACTTTTTGAATAGTTAATACATATACATGGTTCAAACTTAGAAACATACTTAAAAGTCTAATAAAAATCCTCACTTCTACTGGAGATGCACAGTTCTGTCTAGTTCTTACCCCACTATACATCCCCACTATCACCCCACAAAAGTGACTATTGTTCTTAGTTTCTTCTCTACCCATCCAGTGCCATTACACAGTAAATATAAATATGTACCCTTCTTTACCTAAAATATAGCATATTTTGTGTACTGCTTATACCTTTAATAGAGTAATATGAAGCTGAGTATGGTGGCACATGCCTATTATCCCAGTACTTGGGAGGCTGAGACAGAAGGATCATAGGTTCAAGACCAGCCTCAGCAACTTAGTGAGATTTTGAGCAACTTAGAGAGACCTTGTTTCAAACAAACAAACAAACAAACAAACAAACAAATAAATAAATAAATAAAGGGCCAAGGATGAAGCTTAGCAGTAGAATGCTTCTGGGTTTAAAGACCAGTACCAAAATAAATAAATAAGTAAATGAACTGAAAACCTTGTCTTTTCCTCTTAAACTTTCAATGATTTTTCCTCTTCCAAAAGTTTTAGAAGATATAACTTAATATGGAAGTTTTCCTGTTCTCTACATTTCTAATGACATGCCCAACAAACAAACAAATATGCCCAATAAACAGACTTCTACAAATCTCAGAATATCCTCATAAGGAAATTTCCTTGTATCAGCCTATGTCATACATTTTTTTTTGGAGGAAAATTAAAAATTTTGTATGTCATAGACTTCAGAATTGAAGAGAAGCTCTGAAACCCTACAGAATAAAATATAGGAAGAGACAGTTTCCATCAAGAAAATGCTGCTAAATACCAGAGTCAAAACAACCACAAAAGAAGAACAATGCTCCTAGGAGAAGCAAGGAATTCTTCAACATAAACCATATAATGAAAAAGTAACATCCAAGAGAAAATAGGATCCATATAAAATCATAACAACTGAACTCTCTATGGATAAGGCAGAAGAGAAGAAAAAGATAAATGAGTTATAAAATCTTAATTTTTCCTCTCATTTCTATTACTTTCATGCACTTATAGGGAGCAGTCTATTTTCCTTTGCTATTAATGGGTGCTTTATCACATTTCTTTCTCTAGAACATACAGTTTTATTTACCTGATAAGGTTTCAACTGAGGGAGAACCCAAGAACATTTTCTCTTTTCAGTTATAATTTAAAATAATTTTAAGGAATAATTTTGAAGAAGCTTTTGAAGAAGTTCAAACATTGTCAATTCAAATACTTAAGCATTAACAATGTCAAATATATAAGAATAAACTCTTGTTCTATAAGAGAGGAAAATATGAAATAAAGGATAAAGAATGCAATTAGAGAAAGGCAGAAAACCTGAAGGTAAAGTCAGATTAGAAGCTAATTCTTCCTTTCCCTCCATTTGCTAGATCAAGTCAATTTTGTGTATCTGATTCCAGGAAATTAATAAAATTCAGAACAAATTAGAGTAATTTTCCCTGGGAGAGAATATCATGTTGTAAGAACATAGCTATGGCAAAGGGCATATTTTCAGCTCCAAGATCTTGCACCTAACAGTATACACAGTTCTAATCCCATAATAGGAAGGGGCTCAATCACTCTACTTCTTAATAGTAGCAATATAAGTTATTTATTGATTCCTGGTGAAACAGGCTACAATATTTTCCTTTTGCTCTATTGGAAAGGGGTGTAATTACATGGAAATCTGTGATAATGTATTGAAGATCTCATGTCACTACTCGGCAGAGCACTTAGAATGGAGCAACATTACTCCATACATGGCAATTAGAGTGCAAGTAATTAGTGTCACTTACTGTGAGAAGCAACTGATTAATGATGTTTAGACATTGCTGCTGAGAGGAAACAGAGCCTCCCGTTCCAAATTGCATGCTCTGCCATTCAGCTAATAGAACACCTCTGCTAGCTCAGTTGCTACTCCGCATTTAATTCAGCCTCACTCTTGCTAACACAGGCACCCCTGAAATTCTGCACTAATGCTATGTTCACAGAACTACTGCACATCCAAATTACAGTGTGTTTTCCCCTCTGTCTTATTAGGAGAGTAATTAGTGAGGCAGCTGTGCAGCTACCAACTTCTAGGCTCAAGTTAGTGGGAAGTCATGAATTTCATTGTCATAGCACCTCCATCGCTTCAGCAACTTTCTTCAGTTTGGAAAATCAGAACTGCTCAAGGAATCGAAGGAAGCATGAGCACCTTTGCCACCCTCTGGAAGTCTGGGAGGCATTTTAAAAAGGATCCGGTGCCACATGCCAAATTTTGCCGATTTCTTGTTTGCCCTCAAAACTCCAGTCTTCCAAGTTGAATCTGATGGTCTTTCCTTCTGTGTCATCTCCATGTTTATGCCACAGCGGGGTGGGAAGTGAGACCAGATGGTCATTTGAAAGTGCTTCAGCCTGCTACGCAGCTGTTCTAAAATGCATTCCTGAGCTGCTAAGGAGAGAACCCATGTTCCATGTCTTCTCCATGCAGGGAGAGCAGGGAGGGGGATGCAAGGCATTTATTCCTTTGTAAAAATGCACTAAATTCAGCCAGGTGCGGTGGTACACACCTGTAATCCCAAGAGACTGAGACAAGAGGATTGCAGGTTTGAGGCCAATGCATGGTCACGCAGCGAGACCTTGTTTCAAAATAAAAAATCAAATAGGACTGGGGGTGTAGTTCAGAGGTAGAAAGCCCATGGGTTCAACCCCAGGTGCAAGAAAGAAAAGAAGGGAGGGAGGGAAGAAAAAATATGCACTAAATTTTCTCTTACAATGCATGGGATGAGCCCTAAAGGTGTCACGGAGAATGAACTGTGATAGTGAACAGAACCCGGCACACTGGAGCTATGGACAGGGAACACCTCCTTGGCCTCGCTCTCTTGGCTGACAACTGGTCATCTAGTACACCTCCTCTCTTTTAATCCTTTCTCCTTTAATTCTTCCTCCCTCTCCCTCTATCGCTGCCCAATGCCAAACTTTTCTTAGATTCCTCTGCACTATCAGTACTATCATCTCATACATTAATATGCTTATAAGTCACCTATGAATCTTGTTAAAAGGCAGAATGTGGTTCAATAGGTTTTTCATGGGGCTCAAGATTCTTTCTATCAAAGCACCCAGGTTACCTCAGCACTGCTAGCTGGCCAACCACATTTTGAGTAGCTAGCTTCTAAGTAATCTTGTGTCCAGTTTCTCCCCTTCTAAAACACCTTTTTATGTTGCATTTTGATTAATTTCTCTAAAGTGACCAGTCCCGAAATGTGGCCCTAGGACTTTCTGTAACAGAGTCAACTCGACCTAACATGAGATTTGATCAATCATAACTTCTCGAAGGTGAGCTTACCTCGAGAAGTTCATAAGAAGCTCACAATAGTCATTCATGAGAACTACCGTGAGGCAAAGTTAGAATCGGGTCCATTTTTCTTCCTAAACCATTCTCAGTGATCTCTTACTGGCTTTTGAAATACAATTCCAAATTGCTGAGCCTGGCATTTAACTCCCTTCATTTTTTCTTCTCCCTGCCTTCATTTGTTGGTTCCACATATTCAGAAGAAGAGAAAAGTGATGCAATAAAAATGATAATGATAAAACTGTCATTACTGAGGTCCTGTTAATGTCTCATGGAACTTCTTGCAATGAACATACTCAACTTCATTTCTCTGTCTTTTAATCCTTTCAGATAAATGAAGTTTCCTCCATTTTACGGATGACAAGTCTGGATCAGAGAAGGAACTAGGTTGGAAAGTGTGATGGATTCAAATGCCCCTGTTAACTTTGGTCTTCCATATTGACTAGCTTGGGATGTCACTCAAATTCGCTTTATAAATGCTTCATTTTTTTTGTGTGTGGTATCGGGGATTGAACGCAGGGGCGTTCTACCTCCGCGCTACGCCCCCGGCCCTATTTTTTATACTTTATTTTGAAACCGGGGCTCACGAAGTTGTGGAGGGCCTCACTAAGTAGAGAGGTAGAGAGAAACAGGGAGAGAGAGAGAGAGAGAGAGAGAGAGAGAAAGAGAGAGAGCGCACGCGTGAGCTGAGGCTGGCCGCGGACCCAGATCCTCTGGTCTCCGCCTCCCAAAGTACTGGGATTACAAGCGTGCGCCACCACGTCCGGCATAAATGCTTCATTCTTAAATAGTTGTTTGCATTAAAAATTATTGTCATAGGGCTTCTCTTTCTGTTACCAAAAATATATGACCATTTTAATACATGAAATGAACATTGGACATACGTGCTAGACACAATAACAGAATTTTGCTATGTTGATGAATTAAAATGCTTCTACATCCCTTTTTGCTTTCTAAAAGTTCTATTCAATTTTCTTTACAATATTCTATATCTCAGAATAACTTTCCAGACTGTTATAATAAATAATCCTTGAAAAAATATGCAGGCCATTAATCCAGTGTAAAAATTTAAAACCATCTGTACATTGCTCATTTAACACAGAAATTATTCATATACTTTCTGTTGTCATAGAATATCACATAATCATAAAGAGTTGTTGATGAATTTGAAATAGTATTTAGTGTTACTTACAAAAGACATTATGGAAAAATGCAAAAACTACTTTAAGACATGAGACTGACTGGCTTTTTTTTACATAAATACTATTGCTATGATTTCTGGTTTAAATTATTTTCCATTTTCATATTAGCCATGTCGCATAGCACAGTGAGTGCAGAGAAGCAGTATCCTCATTTCTTAAAATACTATGCTTCTTGCAGTTCTAATAGTCCATATTTTTCCATAGAATTCTCTTTTATGAATCTTTCCCTTTAGTGAAGAAAAGTAAATGGGGGTAAGCTGCTACTTTAGTGGCCAAGACATAATTCATTATTTTATATGCTTTTATTGGTGCATTACAGTCTCACCTCATAATGTAAATCATGTTGACAGTGACATACATGCACACAGCACTTGGTGCCCCCCACCTCCCCATTTCCCCCTTCCCAATACAGAGTACTGAGATTGACATTGGTATATTCACATATGTGCACATAGTCGATGGTAGCATTTCCACTAATGAACCTCAGTCTTCCCCTTCCCCTTCCCTTAGCCCACCTCCCTGGCTCCACTAAGGTTTCTCCTCCATTATCTGGAGTCCCTCTGGTATCCCAATTACTCCCTAGCTTGCACATATCATAGAAAACATGACCCTTCACTTTCTGTGACTAGCTAATCTCACTTAACATAACGTTCTCCAGGTCCTTCCATTTTCTTGCAAATGACATAATTTTGTTCTTCATTATTGCTGAGTAGAATTCCATTGTGTGGATATCCCATAATTTTGTAATCCATTCATCTGTTGATGGACACCTAGGTTGGTTCCATAATTTGGCTATAGTGAATTGAGCTGCAATGAACATGGGTATGCATATATTACTGTAGTTCTCTGATTTCAACCCTTTTGGAAAGATACCCAGAAGTGGTATAGCCAGATCATGTGGTGGATCCATTCCCAGCTTTCTGAGAAATCGTCACACTGATCTCCATAGTGGCTGAGCTAATTTGCACTCCCACCAACAGTGTAGAAGAGTTCCTATTTCCCCACATCCTTGCCAACATTTATTGTTTTTTGACTTCTTGATGATTGCCATTCTGATTGGGGTTAGATGGAATCTCAGTGTAGTTTTGATTTGCATCTCCCTGATTGCTAATGATGTTGAACATTTTTTCATGTATCTATTGGCCATTTATATCTCTTCTTTTGTGAAGTGTGTTCAATTCAGTTGTCCATTTCTTGATTGGGTTATTTGTTGTTTTAGTGTAAAGTCTTTTAAATTCTTTGTATATTCTAGATATTAGTCCTCTATCAGAG
>PVJS01000120.1:0-171710 GCA_004027185.1 Glis glis | reverse complement strand
AGAGAGAGAGAGAGAGAGAGTGCTGAGGCTGGCCGCGAACCCAGATCCTCCGGTCTCTGCCTCCCAAAGTACTGGGATTACAAGCGTGCGCCACCACGCCCGGCTCCCATCACTCTTATAATAAAACCTGAGCTCATCCTTATGACCTTCATAGCCCTACATGACCTAGACCCGGCCTGTGCCGCCAGCCCCACTTCCTGCCATGATCACCTTCCTCAGTTTGCTCTAGCCACGCCAGCCTGGTCACCGCCCCTGGAACATACTGAGCCCATTCCCGACTCCAGATCTTTGGATTAGCTTTTCCCTCCGTCTAGAATACTCTTCCCTTGACTTTCCACTGACTGACTCCTCCTTGTCATTCAGGTCGCAGTTGAAATATCACCTCGGGGTGGGGGACACTCCTGGACACCACATCTGAAGTACACTGCCTCCCCACGCACATTCCTGTCATCTGTCATACCACAATATCTTATTTTTCATAATACCTGTCACTACTTGAATGGTCTCCTTTTAAGGTTTACATGTATATTATAAGGCTTACATGTACATTGTAGGTTTGTCATTTTCTTATTCAGTCCCCTATCCCAGGCACCTAGAAGGGGGCCTGTCATGAATTCAATAAATATTAGTGGTTATTATCATTGTCATCATGTTATTGAACGCACACTCGGTGCCAGGCATTGTGCTAAGTACTGTGTGTTGTTTGATTTTTGCCACAGTCTTTTGAGATAAATACTATTACTCATTTATAATTCAGAACGGAGGCTCAAAGAAGCTAAGTGACTCCCTTAATGTCAAAAAGATAAATGGAGAAGCTAGAATTTGAACCCAAGTTCACACTGTTTTATACTCAGTACTTAATAGTAGGTCAAGTCTTTATCTTTCTAACCCCACAGTCCAAAAACTATTGGTGGGATTGAATTCCAAAATCCCAGAAAGGAAGAAGTTCTGAAGTATGGGGCTGAAGGTGAGGGGATTTGCCCAGAGAAAGAACAGTGACACGGCCTGCAAACCGAGATCATGTGACTTACACTCATTTATTCCACAAACACATTAGCCTGTTGAGTGCCCACCATTTGCCAGGCTCTGTTCTAGGGGCTCAGGATTCACCACTTATGAGAATTATTTGCCTCCGTCCTTCTGACAAGCAAAAGGTTTTGTAGAACTTTCTGTTGGAGGGCCTGTGCTATCTGGGGGGCAGGGGCATCCAAGGCTTGTCTCAGGCAGTCAGACACCAGCCAAAGCCAACATCCAGGACTGTGCCTCCTAGGACCTGCAGCAGGCCCAGGTGTGTTTATTTTGGAGAGGACTAGAAGAAAGAGATCAGGATCTTTCAAAGACTGAAAAACAATCAACTCTTTTCCAAAACCTCAGCTACCTGAGGCAGACAGAGGTGGGTGGGGATGTTCCTGTTATTGTTTCACTTTTAGCCAAAGGGGAAAACTTGGATTTCAGCCCTTTTTAGAGGACAGAGCACCTTCCGGAGTTCATGGAAGCCCTGTGGTTGACTCATCAGAGGTGAGGCAGAGCTTGGTAATGGAAGGCCGACTGCTGGAAAATATTGCCTCCCCTAGAGACACATCCTCCCCATCGCCTCCTGGCTGGGCGCCACGCTCCTGTACGGCTTACTAAGAAGGAATGCCAACACCCCTCAATTATTATGAAATTAATTCTCTTTGATTCTGACTAGACCCAGTTCTGAAATTTAAATTCCAGTTGGATTTTGTGGATTGGAGGGTGATTTGCAGCTTTCCACAGAAGCAACTGAAAAATGAAAACAGTAGACGTGGCAACTGGCTACACTCCCCTTCCATTATGGGATGGGAAGCAGAGTACATTGATATACTCTGTTCCCATAAAATATTCAGGACAGCAAAAAATAAATAAAGGAAAAGAAAAGAAGACCTAATTTTGTAAGGGGTGAACAGACCACATGTGAAGACAGGATCTAGCTAGATTCTGTTGAATTGTGGTGACAGAGGAAAACATGACAAAAAGGAAGATTTAAGTTGCAGAAGGCATAGAATTTGAGATTTTTCTCTGCAGAATAAATATGCAGCAGAATTTTTTCCATCTTCTAGAGCAGAGGGTTTCCTACATTAAGGACCCTCCAGTCAGTTCTTCACATTGCCATCAACACACTCCCTAGTAGGCAAACCAGACTCGACATACCTTTGTATAAAACCCATCAGTGTGGGGGGGGGTGCACACCTGTAATCCCAGTACTTGGGAGGCTGAGACAGGAGGATCACAGGTTCACTGCCAGCCTCAGCAACTTAACAAGACCCTGTTTCAAAATAAAAAGGGCCGGGGGTGTAGCTCAGAGGTAGAATGCCCCTGGGTTCAATTCCCAGGACGAAAAAACAAACAAACAAACAAACAAAATCAGTGTCTCCCCACTGCATCTCCCTTGCTCATGCCCAACAATCCAACCACACTGGCCCCGTGTCCCACCACCCAGCCTGCTCAGTCATCCCTGAACTTCGGCACATGCTCCTTCCCTCTGACTGGCTCTGTCTCTGTCTAGACACGGGGGTGAAGGTGGGCTCTCCCCAGCAATGCGTGCCCCTCCCCCATCATCCCACTTTATTGTAATTGCTAAACTGCTTTCTCCATAGACACTGTGGGGGCAGGGGCCATTTCTGTCCAGTTTGCCTTGGGATCCCCAGAGCCTAGTACAGTTCCTGGCACCAAGTAGGAAGAAGAAATGGACTCATGGAATTAGACTTTGTCAATCCTAACGATCTTCGAGTTGCCTTCAAAGCCTGGACTAGACTAAGATGTGAAGACCAAAGAGTGACCGAGTGGAGCATGGAAAAGCTAGCTGCCTATGAGAAGTGGAAGGCACGCGCCCCTCCTTCCTTTCCCTTCAGCTTTCCCAGCTCCTGAACTGATGAGCAAGATCCAGAGATTTTTTTTTTTTTTTTTTTTTTTTTGCTGACCACAGAAGAAGAGACTATAAAATTCAGCTTCCCATCTGGTTCTTCATGGTCCAAGAAAACACAGCAATTTCAAACTCCAGGGAAACGAGCACTCAAATCATGAAAGCTTAAACCTAGCCTGTCGCAGCGTCCCCAAAGAGTAGCATGAATTTGACTCAGGAAGAAAAGTGAAGGAAACATTCTTTATAAGGACCGATTCCCTGGTGACCCTCCAAGGGGATGAGTTTGATGTTTCCTACTGGCAGTTTCCCTTCTGGCCTTCAGAGCCAACCTGCTCGATTCAACAGCTGGTCCTGGCTTCTCTTTCTACTCCCGCCAGCATGCTCCTCATCATAAGTCCCATCATCAGTTCGCTTCAGCGACTGGGCTGAGAGGAGGCTGGCCTTCCAGGGGGAGTGCTTTAACATCTGTCCTCGTCCGCCATCCAAAACCTGGCTGCTGCTTCAATGCAGAGATGATGTATCTGCTTTTTAATGTTGCTGTTAGAACCAGGGTTAACTGAGAATTGCTGGTGAGAGATGAAAAAAGAATGCACTCCTCATGTATCTAAAAACAGCATCCAAGGAGCTCAGGCGTGCTCTGGAGTCTGTCTGCCTGATTTCATTCCTCTGGCCACCGGCATACCTCTGTCCCTAGCAGGAAAAATAAAAAATAGGGCAAAGGTTCTGAAAAGCCATCCATAGGCCACTCTCCTGGAATTTGGGGCCCAACCAGAGAAGAGAATGTTCAGAAATGGGCTGGGAATGCCAGCTCTGGAGAGATTCACAGCCAGTTTAAAGGCTTCAGGCAGTTAGGATAAACATCTAGACTTTGAGTACATTTCTGAGCCTGCTCTGTGATCCCTTTGAAGTTTATCCAACGTGAATAACCCTTCCCCAAAGCTGGGGCCAGTAAAAAGGCTTTCTTTGGAAGTCCCCCTGGATGTGCCCGTTGCTTTCTCTCGGGGCAGCCAACCCATCGGGACAAGTGATCTGAAAAGTAGAGAAGAAGCAAAACCAGAATGTTTCTATAATGTTCTATTCGCTGTCTCTTTTTTCTCCCTAACTTTTTTACATATGGAAAAGGAGACAGCAGATGGATCATCAAGTCCCCACTGGACTTGGAAGACCATGAGCTTAGATCTGATGGTGGCGTGTCCGTGACCCGCTTCTTGCTCAATCAACCTGTTTCTGAAGCCCTAGGCTAAGATGTACAGGAGGCGCACCGTCCCATGTTCAAATAACAAACGATGCCATTTGCAGTCCAGAAAGTCATTGCCTGAAGCTGGAGAGCTGGTGACAGAGCCATGCATTGGTACAGGCAGGAGGTTCCATCTCATTTCCCAGAGAAGCATTCCCTGGTTGCCTAGGCAGGGGCTGGAGCCTAGCATTCCTCCTGTTTGCCCAGGTTTTCCAATCACAGAATTACTGGAGCATGGAGAAGAGCCTGCATGCTTGGAGGGACTTCCAGGCAGATGAACACACCTCAGCACTGGGTAGCATCTCCCAAGGTGCCAGCAGGATCGGCTCTGGGTCACATGAAGTGAAGAGGGTGGGTGGGATTCCAAACACTGGTTTCTTTAGGAAAGCGAACAGGGAGGGGCCTTTATAAGGTAGACGTGGGGCCTACAACCTGCTTTTGGTTCACTTGAGAGGCTGAGCAATGCCCCATCCCTAACTCAAGGCAAGTATGCCGTGGAGGACAGGATGCAAGTCTAAAGGACCAAAGGATGGAGCCGAAGTACTCGGAGAGGGGAGCTGGGCTGAGGGCACGCCATGCAGCACCTCACAGCTCGGCTGGCTGATCATGGACAAGGAGGGACGTGCCCTTTTCTGACACTGAGACTAGATGAGAAAAGGAAGATGTCAGGGAGATGTGGCTGCAGCACCAGGGGAACCCCACTGGGAGTGGGATTGCAGATAGTTTTGTTTATTTATTGTTAAAAAAATATTAACAGCAATTAACAATGACAACATCAACAACACAAACATTCACAACCCATCCCAGAGTCCTGTATGCTTTGGCCATTTATTCCCAATGGAGCCCTTCATCTCCTGGCAGGTGGTGATTTCAGCCGAAAGGCCCCTTCACGTTTTTCACGGATGGGTACTGCTGCTCCATCGGCATGGCCCCAAAGCAGTCTGAGGGGTTGCAGTAGCCCGCCTTGCCTGGCTGGCCCATGGGACCCGGGGGACCAGGGATGCCAGGAATGCCTTGCTGGCCCATCGGCCCTGTTGCGCCCATCTTGCCATACCCGGGAGGCCCTTGAGGACCTAGGGAGGGAAGAGTCACGGAAGGAAAGTCAGGAGACCCGATCGCAAGAAAAGAAGAAATAACGGTCATGGTAAGTAATACCTTACATTTGATATCTACCGCTCAGGTCACAACATGTCTTCACAGAGACCTGATCCTCACGCTGACTAACAGGGACAACCTTACTACTAGCTAGTTTTACTGAGAGCTTATGTGTGCCTGGCATGGGACACAGTTCCTTAAGGAAAGAACTATTATCTTTTGTGTGTGTGTGTGTGTAAGGTACTGGGGATTGAACCTAGGAGCATTCTACCTCTGAGCTACACCCCCAGCCCTATTTTATTCTGAAACAGGGTCTCACTAAGTTGCGGAGGGCCTTGCTAAGTTGCTGAGGCTGGCCAAAAACCTGTGATGCTCCTGTCTCAGCCTCCCAAGTACTGGGATTACAGGCATGCACCACCATGCCTGGCTACAAAAGAACTATTATCTAACTTTGTAGATGAGGACACAGGCTGAGAGAGGTCGCACATCAGGTCAGTAGTGAAGCCAGGCCTCAGAGCCAGCTCATCGGGTTTGGCCATTCTCTTCTTGGCTATACAGCTATACATGCATCTTAGAAAGCAACCCTGGGAGCTTAAGTGACCTCTTCAAGATTACACAGCCAGTAAGATGCTGAGCGGGACTTGAACTCGGGTTCCTGCCCCCACTGCGTGCGGCTTTCTCCCACTACATCATGCTAGCCACCCCACCCCAACCCCAAGACCCTAGCAGAGTGTCTTGACACAGTGGCATTGCTATAGATGGTAGTTGATTAGCCTGTAGTTATTTGGAATTCTACAAAACTGTGTTGTCAAAGGAACATAAAGAAGGGGGGCATAGGGTGTGTCTGCTGCTCTGGATTCATGTTCTCAAATGCTAGGTTTTCCTACCTGGAGGGCCAGGGAGGCCATTTTCTCCTGCAATGCCAACACCAGTATCCCCCTTTTCACCTTTGGTACCAGGCAATCCTGAACAGAAAAATGGCACAGGTTACTTGCAATACAAGTATACACACAGATACCATATCCACAGAAGACCTCATGTAATGCTCAGACCAGCGCCCAACGAGCTGCACATGCCCGCTGGGAACCAAAGGGCAGAACTACCTCTCATTCCTGGCAAACCCTGCCGTCCTTCCCTGCCGATCTGACCAGGGAGCCCCGGCGATCCTGGAGCACCCGGCCGGCCCGGAGCACCATCCTTCCCTGGGGGCCCTGGCCGGCCTGGAGCTGCTGCCATCTCCATGGGGAACTGCATCCTGGAGGTGTAGTAAGCCATTCTCTCTGTAAGAAAGGACAAGGCCAGGTCACAGGGTATGCCAGGGACCCAGAGTGGCTGCAAATGCTGCAGACACCAGCATGGAACAGCCTTTCTTCAGAGGGACCTCAGGACAAGGAACCCATTGGGGCTGGTCTCCTAAGTAATGTCCCGTGCCCTGGCCTCCACGCCGCTCTCCAAGGAGAGAGAGAGAGCCTTTGGAAGCACAGCTGGAATTTCGGCATCTCTTTTCCCCAGTACCCTTCACTGTGCATCGCTGGCTTCAGAATAAAGTCCAGACTCCTTGCTTGGCACGTTTAGGTCTCCTTCCCAAGCAGGATGCCCAGCCCCTCTAGGACAGGGTCCACATTTCCCCAGTCCCCAGCGCATCAACATTGGGTGAAGAAATGAGCAGGAGAAAAAGCTTAACATAAGCCATGGCAGCCATCAACAGCCGCTGCTTGCCCCTCTATTTAGAGCTCACTCCATGCAGGCTTGTTTGAAATCAATTTTCTTGTCGACCTTCTTGCTCAAGTGGGGCTCGAGGAGAGCAGGAGGGAATCGTTTTATCTCTGAACAGAGCAGGTGACAAGGAAGGTCTGATGGATAATTGAACATATGCCTGTCACCCCCTCTGGCCTGTAAGTGTGGGGGTGGGCTGGGAGGGGAGGATAGAAGCTTTGAGGAAAAGGAGGCCAGGGCTGGGCGGAGGAGGGACCGGGAAGGGCATGCGGCACCCACTGCCACCCGGCTGGCTGCCAATTACCATCAAACATTTTAATGATCTCTTGTCTGATGAACCTCTTGATTTCATCATAATTCACCATGTCTCCCTGAGGAAAGAAGAAAAACCTGCCTCAATTATACTTCCAAGCTTGGCACTCTCCCCTGGGAACAGACTTTATGGAAATAAAGGATGGGGAGGAGGACAAAGGTCCCAGGAGCCTCCCACAGACCCTTAATCCAAAGTCCTACCTGCCCTGAAATGGTGCAGGTCTGAAGTGTACTGTACTGAAGTGCTGTTGGCTGGGGAGAGGGTCCCCTAACCCCCACCCTCCCCGCACAGTTAAGCGCCATCTATACGGAGTCACACTCTTTCCCACAGATCGTCAGCAAGAGCTTTGAAAATGACCCATGCTCCACCCCACGTGCCTGCTCTGTGGGGTAGCGCCCATGGTTGCCGGCCTCCCCCACCCCTTACCATGGAGCCGGGCACGCCAGGCAATCCAGGACTCCCTGCTGGCCCTGGAGACCCAGGGTGGCCTCTCTCTCCTGCAGGACCCGGTGGCCCAACAGGCCCCATAGAGCCACTCTTGCCGGGCCCGCCAGGCATGCCAGATCTCCCCTTCTCTCCTGCCTGGCCCTTCTGTCCTGCAGGTCCTGGATCACCCTACAAGGATAGGAAGTCACAGTCCAGCGTTACAAAATGCTGTACAGTCTATATCACAATGTCCCAGCAGCCTGCCCCTTCCTCTCCATGCTCCCACCAGGTGTCCAGTATCTCCCCCTGGACTGTGGCCACAGTGCCACATACCCCACCTCACTGCCCCCAGTGTGGGCCTTCTAGAAGACAGTTCTCATGGCGTTACTCCCTGCTAAGAATTCCTGATGGCTTCTAACTGCCCTCAGTATAAAGGCCCCACTCCCTGGCCAGGCACGCAAGACCATTCATGACGTGGGCCTGGTCACACCTTGCTCAGACTCCTCTCCCTGCCTTCCACCTCCAGCTGGCCCTCACTGGTTGTAATTCTCTGATCCTGCCATGCTGGCTGAGTCCTCCCTGCCTGGGATGCCCTCATCTCTACCTGGCAGTCCTCTTCCTCAGCTGAAATGCTCCTGCTCTTCACTGGCCTCCCTCACCCCCAGGCAGAGCTGAGTGCTCCCTTCCTTGGATCCCACAGTGCTATGTCCAACCTTCTATAAAACTTGCCCCACTCTAGTGTCAGTGTGGCTGGACTGCAAGGAGCACTGTTGTTTAGGGGCCTTTCTTTACCCCAGGCCAGGACAGAGGGCCTGGAAGATGAGCAAGAGCAAGCAATGACTGTGGAATGAGAGAAGAGATTTCCATCCTCCCAGCCACAGCTAAGAACCCAGAATGGCCCCAGGTTGCCCCCAAGTTCCACCCACTTTTTTCCTGCCCACTGGCCTCCCCGAGTCTCCTCTGTAGCTAACATCATAGCTTGGAGCTGGGCTTAATTGATACACACGTGTCTCCTCTCAAACCCAGCCAGGGCCCACTCACCTTTGGACCAGGAGGTCCATAGAGTCCCTGTTTTCCTGGGGGTCCCTAGAGGAAAGCAGAAGTCGGGGGTCAAGTCTGTGCAGCATCTCTGAGGCCTCTGGGGAGGTCAGTGCAGTAAAAAGACCACCTTCCTCGGCCCCAGGTCCCCGGCTGTGTCTAGCTAGGCTCTGTGTGAGAAGAGATGACAGTCTCCCTGCCAACAGAGGGGCTGACGGCCGAGAGGGAGAATGATGTCCCCGGAGGCATGCTTGATCATGTTAGCTGGGCCCCTTCGTCACAGGTGAAAAGAAGTCAGAATGAGAGGGCCACTCTAGATTAGTGGAGGGCTTTGCAAGATCCGGTGCCCAGGGAATGATTGTCTGGAGTTTGTTGTCATTAGTGTCTCTTTTTGACCAGGTACAAGGTTTTTTTTTTAAAGTGTAAAACAAGTCTCACTGTCATCCTTGCCCTCTAATCTCCAGTTCCTCTGCCTAGAGCAACAAGAATTAACAGTTTCCTGTACACCCTGGTCCCTTGGTATCTGCTGGAGACTGTTTCCAGGGCCCCATGCATACCCAAATCTGTAGATGCTCAAGTCCCTTTTATAAAATGGTGAGGTATTTGCATATAACCTGCACACATCCTTCCTTGTACTTTAAATCACCTAATAACCTCTAGATTGCTTTTTTTAAAGTGGGAATTCAATCCAGGGGCATTCTACCTCTGAGCTATATCCCCAGCCCTTTTTATTTTTTTATTTTGAAACAGGGTCTCACTAAGTTGCTAAGGCTGACCTCAAACCTGCAATCCTCCTGTTTTAGCCTCCCAAATACTGGGATTACAGGCATGCACTACCATGCCCGGCTAGGTTATTTATAATACCTAATACAAGTTAAATGCTGTGTAAATAATTTTGATACTATATAGTTTAGGGAATAATGACAAAAAAGTCTGTATATTTTCAGTATCGATGAAAATTTTTTTCTGAATATTTTCAAACCGAGGTTAGTTGATTCCATAAATGTGGAACCTGTGGATATGGATTCTTCCCAGAGACAGTCCACGCACACAGGGAGTGCTTACTGCATGAACAGGAGGGATTAGGGCAAAGTGAGAACCAAGAAGTATTCCCAAGGCAAAAGGAAACCAACTCAACAGTACCTCTTTGCCAGCTGCACCATCCGAGCCAGGTTCACCCTGGAGAGTAGAGAGCAACGGAGACAAGATGAGCTGCAACCCAGCTTGACCTCGCATACCTCACCTGGCCACCAGCCATGCCCAGCCCCCTGTTCCACCCTGCAGCCCTCCTCTGACGCCCCACACTCCAGCCTGGTCCTGAAGCCCATAACCGACAGCCCCCAGCTGTCCACTGACTGAGCTCTGGAAGAACAGACTGTGCCTCTTTGCTTGGGATCCGGACACCTTGCACACTCCCTGGCTCTGAGAATGTGTTAAATGTGAGAGATCGCATGAACCTCGAGCCTCTGTCCTCAGGGAGATTTGCCAGGATGTGCCTGAGCCAGCTCCACAGGACAGGCTGCCTCCCTACCTGGCCCCCTTCTGGTGGGCTGCTATGGAAGAGGAACCTGTGATTGCCCAGCAAGTGGCAGAGTCTTCCAGGGCCCTGGAGGCTCCTGAGCCTGCAGGCAGGGAGGGAGCCAGGGTCCTTGGCAGGAAGTGGCGTACACAGCAGTGGTGACCTAGGCCCTCCTGGTAGATGGACCGACTGACCACCCCTACACTAACTGGTGTCATCGGCCCCATCCCAGGCCACCAGCCTCAGGGTCATTGCTGCTGCTCCCTGGAAGAAAGTCGGCCTGGTGGAAAGCACCCTGTCGGGGGCTGGGGGGCCTGGGCCCACACCTTGACCTCCCAGGAGACTTTTCATCCCTGAGACTGGCAGTCAGTTCTACCTGATGCAGTTCACCTATCTGGACACTGTGAAAGAGATAGGGTTTTTTTTTTTTTTTTGGTACTGGGGATTGAACCCAGGGGCATTCTACCTCCGAGCTCCACCCCCAGCCCTATTTTTTATTCTTTAATTTGAAACAGGGTCTCACTAAGTTGCAGAGGGCCTCACTAAGTAGCTGAGGCTGGCCACAAACCTGAATCCTCCTGTCTCAGCCTCCCAAGTACTGGGATTACAAGTGTGCGCCACCATGCCTGGCTGAAAGAGAGAGTTTTGCAGACTGGCTAAGAACTCAAGTTCTGGCATCAAGCGGGCTGGGGATCAAGTCTCAGCTCTTTCACTTACTGGCTGTGTGACTCTGAGCAACCTACTTAGCCTTGGTTTCCTCATCTGAACAACGGGGACAATCAGATCACTAAATGGGGCTGCAGTACAGATGAAGACAAAATGCACATGGAGCACTAAGCTCACCACTCAGCACATGGTCAGTGCCCAATATAGCATCGCTTAGCACTAAACACAAGCTGAAAACATGGCGTGGGTGCTGAGGAGCTCCGAGTCACAGTAATAGCACTGCGCTCCTGGTTCCTGACATTTTTCAAAGACTTCCTGTGGTTACTGGCCAGCTTTCCTGGGGCCGGGGCAGGGACAGAGCAGGGTCCAAGTCTCCTCTCTCTGACGCCTAGTCGAGGGCTCTGCATGAGGTTGGTGGTGCGCCATCAGAGGTAGTGGTCTTGTGTGCAACGGGCATGACACTGGCTGGCAGGGCCACCTTCCCAAATGTGATGCGATCCTCAGGAGTGGGCTCCGTCCTGCGGTACTAACACCTCTCCTTCCCTGGAGACCCCAGAAAAGCCAGCCGACCCTTTCCTCTGGGCTGTGCTATGAGATGTGGGGACTTACCGGCGGGCCAGGGTGTCCAGGTGGGCCGGGCTGGCCTGGGAGGCCTACCAGACCCCTTTCTCCAGTGGCTCCCCTGTCTCCTTTCATACCCTAGAGAATAGGAAGGAGGATGGTGGGCAGAAGAGAAGTGGACCCCACCAAGCCAGAAGCAGATATCCCATCGTGTGCAGGGACCATGTCCCCCTTCCCCAGGTCCCACATGGGGAGGTGACGCTGCCTGAGCTTGCAGCAGGGCCCTGGGCTGGCCTTTGGCCTTCTCTGAAGCCCTTGCCCACCCCAGAAGGGGGTGTCTTTGGAAGTAGGTGAGGCTGGTGGCAGGAGGAAGGGGATGAGGACAAGCTGTTCTCCCCTCTGGCTTCCTCCAGGAGGAGCCTGCAGCAGACAGGGCCACACTCCTGGGAGGGAGTAAACCGGGGAAGTGTCACTCACCACTGCAGAGATCCCAGCTGGACCTGGCTGGCCTGGAGGCCCCGGAGGCCCCTAGAGAGAGGTGAGTCAGTGGGATGGAAACAGGCTCTAGTGATGAGGGGGCAGAGGGCTGACGGCAGGAACAGGCCCTAAACTGTACCAGCTCCCTTCTCTCCCTGAAACCCTTCCTTCCCTCTGGTCTCACACTTGAGCCTGACAGAAGGTCTGTGCCCAGGGCACACAGGACCCTCACAGCTACTGCCACTGAGCTGTGCACCAGGGCTGTGCAAAAGGATGGTCTGGGAGCCACGGCAGAGGCCAGGTGCAGAGGCAAAGGCTCAAGAGAACTAACTACCTGCCCAGGTGTCTTCTGAGACCCCCTACTTCCCTGAAGGCAGCCCTACTTCCTACTGCCATGGAGGAGGGGAGACCAGGAGCTGGGAGTCTACGTGGCAAGGTTAGGGAGCAGAGGCTCAGCACTGACCCCGACATGGGGCAGTGCCACCCCAGCACCCAGGGATGCTCTCTCTTATGGTGCTGGGGCTGTCCCATCTCTGATGGCCCACATCCTTGCCTTGGAGGCACAGCTCAAATGTCACCTCCCTGGTCAGAGTGGCAGCCTCTCTGAACCCCAGGGCACTCAGCTCTCTCTCAGAGCACTTTTCCTCCACACTCCCAGATGGAAAGTCCCAGAAGCTCCAAGGCCTCTGTTCTTCTTATCTGACTCCTAGGACAGAAATGTCCAGCACTGGAGTTGCCATACAGCAGGGGGTCCAGGCTGTGTGGACAGGGATGAGAGGAGGAAGCTCGCACCCCTAGTCCCCAGTCCCACGAGTCTCCACTGGGGCCACAATTCAGAGTACATGATGTCGTCTTTTATCTGTAATGTGAGGGGGGACTGGTCTAGATCTGGGGTCCCCAGGCTAGGGCCTGTGTACCCCTTGAAATACATTAAAAGTAGTGATGGGGACTTGAGAGTTTCTTTTTTTTTTTTGGCCATGAACTATTTTTAACATTTCCAAAAGCCTCCTGGAAATTATACTGCCAGCCATAATAGGGCTGCAATAAAACGCCTGTGTATGCGCTTTCTCGGAAGCCCTATCAGCATGGTGCCGTCACACTGATCAAAGGCACCAATTGGCAGTCCTCTGTGTTGCTGATGAATAAAGTAGATGGGAAATTCATTATTGTTCAATAAATGTCCTCTCCAAGTCACCCTACCTCAGTAAACACACCACCTACTTACTCGGTTGCCCAAACCAAACACAGACCTCATCCTTGATTCTTCTTTCTACCACTCCCCCCACTCTGCCCCAAGGCCAGGCCATCAGCAGGTCCCCCTCCTCCAAGCACATCCTAGATCATCCCAAGCCCCCTCCACTGCAGCCAGCCACCCTCTACTCCCCCGTGCGCATCCTTCCCCACGCTTCTGACCACACCTCTGCGGGCCTCCATCTCTTCGCATCCTTCTCTAAGCTCAGCTTTCCATCCCACCTGCACCCTTCAAACTAAACCCCGGCCCTGACTTTCTCAGGGTTCCTCAAACACCAAGCCCTCTCTGCCGGGACTCTTCCCCTGACTGCTCGGTAGCTGGTTCTTTCTATTTAGTCCCCAGCCCCAGTGTCCCTTCTCCAGCAGGGATTCCTCTAAAGCCACCTCCCAGCCCCTCCCTGTAATGTCACATCAATGCCTGATGTTTTTGCGTTAACTTGTCGGTTGTGCCTGCCTGGAAACCCCACGAGATCAGGGGACCACGTCTGCTCACTGCCTAGGCCCCAGTGCTTGGAACAGCGCCTGGCATGGCGCAGGTGTTCAATAATTATTTGTTGACTAACTGAACGCCTTTCATCTGATAAGTGAGCTTGAATGTGCCCAGAAAATAAGTGGTGAAAAGCTCGGGGACCACTGAATTGAGTGAGCTCGAAGCCCCTTGGAGCTCTGCAGGGTTGGGGCAGCTCTCGTGGCCAGTTTCTTCAGGCTATCACCGCTTGTCCACCACACCCACCCCTACAGAATCCTAACTCCCTTAGAGGTGAAGATCAAAACCATTTAACTCACAACATGGCCGGGGGGGCCGGGTCGTCCCTGGGGTCCCATGGCACCAGGCTCACCCTGCAAACGCCAGAAAAAGGAGATGACGACCCAGACAGACTTCCTGGCACACGTGTGGCTGCGAGGTGGGAGAGGGACGAGCAGAGCAGGCCGGGCTGGGCTCTGGCCTTCAGACCCAAGCCTTGCAGGGCCTAAAGGAGGCCAGGCTCTACCGTTGAGGGGAGTGACCCAGCAGCTTCTAGGGAGGGAACGAGTTACAACCCTTAAGAGAGAGAAGGTTGAAGGTAGGTAGTGTTGGGTGAAACTTGGCCACGGAAGGCCGAGAGAGAAGGCAGCCACTTTGCCAGTGAGTGGAAGGAAGCGGCCGCATCCATGTAACGGCCGTGTGCTCAGATCCCCCGCCCTTACCTCCGCGCCAGGCCGGCCACTGCTGCCAGGGGGACCTGGTTTGCCACAGTCACCCTAGAAGAGAGAGGGGCAGCCTGAGCTTGGTATCTGCACCCATGTGGACCCTACATCAAAGGGGCCCTGCCACTGCCCCAGCTTTGGCCAGAGGCCCTCTGGTACCCTGAGGCCAGGAGGTAGCAAAGCCCCAACATAGCCTGCTAAGCCCGGTGGCCTCAGGAGGCTCGGAACCCGGGATAACATCTCAGCCAGGGTCACGTGGCACCTCCACCCAGGCGGGGCTGCCATATGTGCCTGCGGTCAGGCCTGACACCAGAAGTCACCCTTACCTTAGGTCCTGGGAGGCCGGGATGTCCAGTTTTCCCCTTGAAACCCTAGAAATAAAAGCAGGGAGCGGTCACGTCCCTGACCTCAACCAGGGGCTTCTCCCTGCACCTCCCCGCTCAGGCTGAACGAATGGAACCAGTCCAGTCATAACTCGGTGCAGAGGATCTGGAGGGTTTGAGCTGTCCACCCACCCAGGCAGAGGCCTCTGAGCTCAACTTACCGGGGGTCCCATGAGTCCAGGGGGGCCAGCGGGACCGGGGTCCCCCTAGAGAAAGAAACCAGGGCACTGAGACAGGAGTTTTGTCCAGCCCATGCCCAATTCATTCACGAGTGCCTTCCCTCCTCCAGCCTTCCAGTCACCTGGGGCAGAGGGAGGAGTCCGAGCCTGGCTCAGCCTCTGACTGCCTGCGGACCCTGGGTGAACCCCAGCCCCTCTCTGGGCACCAGTTTTCCTTCTTTTGGGTACAGAAGTGGGTTGACCTTGATGTCCTGTCCTTTGCTATGGTCCTGTCCCTTTCAGATTCCCCAGCAAAACTCCACCAAGGAGCCAGGGCTGGCTCAAGGCCTTCCGTGTCTGTGGCTGATTCTTTCAGAAACCCAGCCTGGGTTCTTTAGTTGCCTGGGTTTCCGGATATAAATGTATAGCTGTCACTATCCTGCTGCGGGGGAGGCCCAGCTTGTCTAACCTGGTTAAGGAGGACTGAGAAACGAAGTGGCTCTGGTACCATCAGGGAGGTGGGGTGTGGCAGGAGACAGTCCAGGGGGAGGCATGGACATCCCCTGATGAAGGGGAGGGTCACTTCAGTTTCTTCACCAGGGCGCCCTCGACTCTGGCCCTTGGAGAAGGAAGGCGAGGAAGGGTGCCCGCTCTCCCCAGCCCTCCCGGCCCTCCCTCCGTCTCACCCTCAAGCCAGGCTTGCCATCCTTCCCGTCTAGACCGTCCAGACCGGCGGGGCCCTGGAGACAGGAAAAAGGCACTTCTGCACTCTGTGCCGGGGCCCCGGGAAGACCTGACCCAGCCCCTCGACTCTCTCCGCCCCTCACCCAACTCCCGCCTCTATCACACATGCATGCACACGCGTACACATACGCACACGTGCAGGCACATGCACACCCCCACAGGCCTGCCAGGCCAAGAGGGCACACACTCACCTGAATCCCAGGAGGTCCTGGTGGCCCAGGGGAGCCAGGCAAGCCTGATGGTCCTCGAATCCCTTCGCTGCCCTGGAAACCAGCACCCCAACAAAGTCAGCAGGGTTTGGTCCTTCCCCTGGATATAGGCCTGGATATAGGCTAAGGGTGCTGGGAACCCCTGGAAGTCAGGATGTCTGGCTTCTAGCCCTAGTTCTGCTTTGGCAAAACTGATATATTCTACACGCTGTCTCTCCGAGAGCATCTGTCTTCATCTGCAAAGCACTCCCCTTCCTCGCTGCTCCACGAGAAGGGACAGAGCCTGTGCAGTCCAGCATCTGCTCAGGGTTGACCGTGGGGCTGGCATGGCAGGTGCTCGGTAATGCGTGCTGAACCAAAAGCGCACATTCAATGAGCATCGCTCCTAACAACACACATGCATGTGGGCTTTGATGCCCCAAGGCGAAAAAGCGGGGAGGCAATCCTAGTGCTTGGGAGGCTGAGACAGGAGGATCGCAAATTTGAGACCAGCAACTTAGCAAGGCCCTCAGCAACTGAGCAAGACCCTGTTTCAAAATAAAATAGGGCTGGGGGTGTAGCTCGGAGACAGAATGACCCTGGATTCAATCCCCAGTAACACACACACACACACACACACACACACACACACACACACACACACAAAAGCAAGCAGGGAGGCTCCATCCTCCTGGAGCTCACAATCCAGCAAGGGCCACCGGCGATGGCAATGCCACAGTCCCTGTGCTCTGTGTGAGGCAGGGGCTTGGGAGTGCAGAGGAGGGAGGGGCCACAATAGCCAGGGTCAGGGAGAGTACCACAGAGGTGTCACCAATGCTAGAGTCTGAAGGATGTCTGGGATTGGGCAGTGGAGGAGAAAGGGGCATGCCAGAGGAAACCTAGGAGGAGGATAAAGATCTGAAAGTGGTTGGATGTATTATGGAGGGGCAGGAGAGGAGACAGAGGAGTCACAGCCTGATTGGGAAGGGCCCTGAATGCTGTGCTAAACTATCAAATAAAACAGTGTTTTTCAGAGCCCTGGGGCCTCTCGTAGGAGCCTTGAAGCTGGGAACATAAAGTGGGGACCCAGAGGGTGGGACTCCAGGACCCCTGCCATTGTCTTAGTCAGCGCAGCCCTGCTTCTGTCGGTTTTATAGATGGAGGTTTTGGATGAGCTTCTGTGTGATAAAAGGCTCAGGGACTACAAAACACACACAGTCACTGGGGAGCCATTGACGGTTCAAAGCAGGAGAGTGACGCTAGCAGGTGTGTGGACTGGAATGTCTGCGGGAGAAGGGGGGCACGAGGCCGGGGGTTAGGGCTGCTGCGTTCCCGCAGTGGGGAGAGGATGGATGTCCTGGGTCAGTGGATGCAGGCCTGGGAAGGGAAAGGACCCAACTAAAGGAGAAAGAGCTCTGGGATGCACTGCAATGCCACCAGCCACCAGGAGGGGTCAGCATGGCCCCAGCCAATGTCAGCCCCACTGGGAGTGGCGCTGGAGGACCACTGGCCAGAGTTTGGGTCTCTGCCACAAGTGGCCTGTGCAGAGCAGGGGCCGCCACCTAGGTCCTTCACAGGGCAGAGAGGTGAAGGGATCCGGCAACCGCCACTGTCCCAACCGTGACTGATGGGCACTGGCCCCGGGGCCTCTCCTGTAGCTGGGAGGGAGGTCTCAGCTCCAGGCTGCCCTCAACCCCACCACTCCAGCTTGAGTCCCTCAATAGGGTTTTCCTAACCTGTACAGTAAGAGGTTAACGTGTAATTTCAGAGAAAAGAGGGTCCCCGGAGCTACAGGCCCCCGCCCCCACCCCAAACTCAGAAATCAGTTTTGGGGTCTCTTACACCACCGCCCAGCACAACACATTGAGGGAGCCCAGGGGCTGGCTGACATGGGGCCATGAGCCCCAAACCATGCCAGAGCTGCGTCTCCAAAGTTTATCAAGCCAAACTAAGGGGCAGCCAGTGTGAAGGTTCCCAGGCCGCTGCTCCTCTCCACTCTTGTCACCAGATCACAGGCCTCCTCAGCCCTCTCTGGGCCTTTGGGGATACCCCTCCAGATTGGTGTCCTCTTGGGGGGTCCTCCCTCTCCTCAGCTCCTTTGTGTGTATGCGTATGTGTGTGTGTGTGTGTGTGTGTGTGTGTGTGTGTGTGTTACTGGGGATGGAACCCAGGGGCATTCTACCTCTGAACTACACCCCCAGCCCTATTTTATTCTTTTATTTTGAAACACGGTCTCACTAATTTGCAGAGGGCCTCACTAAGTAGCCGAGGCTGGCCACAAACCTGCAACCCTCCTGTCTCAACCTCACAAGTACTGGGATTACAAGCGTGCGCCACCATACCCCACTTCTCCTCAGCTCCTTGCCCCCCCCCCCCCCGGAGAAGCTGGCAGGCTGGTCTGGCAAATTCTAGACAGGAGCCTGGGCCGCCCAGAGGCCAGCAGGTGTCCTGGGCCCAGGGCCATCCAAGGGGCTCCTGGCCTGCCATAGCCCCTGTTGCTGTCCACAGTGGCCAGGCCCAGCCTCGATGCAATGGACCATCTGTGAATGTCCCCAAGGCCCCAGGCTAGGGGTAGGACAGGGGCATGGAGGCTACATGGCTCAGATTCCTGACTTCGGCCAACGTGGGCCCCTGCTCACCTTCTCTGCTTGCGGGCCAGGTGGTCCAGGCGCTCCGGTTTTGCCTGGGAATCCAGGAGGACCCTGCATTAACAAAGAAGCAGACAGGGGAATAAAGGCAGGGCTGGAGTGGGGAGTGCCCCTTCTTTCTTCCTCCATGCGTGCATGTTTTACTGCTGTTAAACAGTAAAAAAAAAAATCCAAGATGGATTTTGACTTCTTAGAAACATCACCCAGGCACATCACGTCTGCCTGACCCACTGGGCCCACCCAGGACGACCTGCTCTCCAGGTCCCAGTTCCTGGAATCAGGCCTGGCCACCCAGGCTGCTCCTCCCTGGCCTCGCTCCCGCCCTCCCCGGTCCATCCTCGCCCAGCCCAGCGGGGTCAGGCCTGCCCCTCCCGACAAGACCACATCAGACAGGGCCGGCTTTGTGTCCTCACTCACCGGCGGGCCTGGAAAGCCTGGCTGGCCTTGAAATCCCTAGGGAAAGAAGCGGGACAGTGTGCTTGCGCCCCCTCTCTCTGCCTTGGCCGCCCAGGTGGAAAGAGTGGCGGGGTGAGGCGGCCTCAGGCCCACAGAGCCCTCCCTCTCCCAACATGGCCGGCAGGCGAGGCTCTGGGAGGACCAGCTCCTCCTGCTTCACTCACCTGGTCACCCTTCTCGCCGGAGTTCCCTTGGGGTCCTCGCTCTCCTCGGGGACCCTGTCACCACAGAGCAGAATGCAGCTGGAACCCCATCTTCCTGCCCTCAGGCCCCAGGACCGGCCGAGGGGGTTCCATGTCCCCATCTCCCTGCCCCCTCCTTCACTCACCGCTGGGCCTGTGGGACCTGGGAGGCCTTCGGATCCTGGTGGGCCCTGGGGACCCAAAAGAGCAGACTCAGTCACTCTGGGGGAGATGAGGCATGCGGAGGGAGGCCCGCTGAGCTGCAGGACCCCTCCTGCCTGGTCCCTTCGGGTTCCCCTCTCTTGCCTGACTGCAGTACCAGCCTCCTAACTAATCCTGCCAGCATCTGGGTCACTCCAGTCCAGCTGGCAAATGGCTGCCACCTTCTTTTCTTCAAGCACAGCTCTGAGTATGTCACTCGTTCAAGAACCATCAGTGGTTCCCCTTTGCCAACTGAACGAGGCGCACGTGTCCATCAGTGCTGGGTTTTGAGGCGTCCTGTCATCTGGCACCAACCGCCCTTGCCCACTTCATTTCCTTCTCCCCTTTTTCTTCTGCCTGGCTCAGTCGGACCACTGTTCCCTGAGCATGCTCTATATAGTCACACCCCGGGCCTCTGCACAGCGAACCCCTCTTTCTGGAATGCCCACCGGTCGCTACTCCTTCCTGGTCTCCAGAAATCAGGAATCACTAGATGGCTCCATGCTGTTCCTGCAGTGCCCCATCCCTGCCCCCACCCCCAGGATTCCCCAGTACAGATAACCATGTTGCTCCCTCCTCCCTGCGTGTGGATCTCAGCGCAAACACCACCTCCTCCGTGAGGACCTCCCTGACCCTGACTCTCCCTCTACACAGCGCGCCACACGCTGATAGGCCCGTCCCCACTCTGTGCTCCGTGGGTCTCATCGCTCATGGTTTCTGTGCATCTGTTTATCCATCGCCAGTGCCTGCCCTGCTCACCGTGGTGTCCTCAGAAGGGAGCCTCGCACCCAGCAGGCCCAGGAGAAATTCTTGTTATTGAATAAAGTGTGAGGGGAGTTTGCTAGATCCACTGAGGCCTCACTGAAATCCACAAGGGGAGAGGTAGGACTCCAGACCCAGCTGGCCCATCCCAGATCTGAGGTCTGTGAGGTTTGTCACCAGACAAACTTGGGCCACGGCCCGGGCTCCGCCACTAACTCTAACTGGCTGCAGGACCCTGAGTGAGTCATGTCCTTGGTGAGCCTGCATCCTCACATGATAGCCCCCTCCAGCTCCCGCGCTTAGCGTGGGGCCTCTGCGAAGGGTGGCTGTGCTGGGGACAGAGGCCCAGGCCCAGGCCAGCTTGCCTGAGCAGGAGCAGGAGGGGGAGGGGTTTTGCCAGCTGACAGTCCTCTTCCCGCAGCCTGGCTGCCCGAAACCTGCGGGGTCTCTCCTCACAGCCTCCTCCGCAGCCACCAGCGGGTGCTGAGGCGCAGCTGGAGCCACTTGGGGACAGGGCAGCAGGGGTCACGCTCCTCCTCCCTGGATGCTAGGAAGGACTCCAGCCGCAGGGGGCGGGCTGGCGGAGGCGGCCCCGTTTGAAGCCCTTCCTCTGGCCCCCGCGGGAGCTGCCACTCACCGACTCGCCCTTCTCTCCCGCCGGGCCCGCGTAGCCGCGCTCCCCCTTGATGCCCTGACAAGCCGCAAAAGAGAGTAGAATTAGCCCGCGGCCACGGCCGGTGTGGCCGTCACGGCGCTAATGCGCGGGGTGGGGCCCACAGCTGGCACCCAGACTGGCACTTGGAGATTGAGGGCACAGAGGAAGCTGACGGGGGAGGAGAGACGTGGCCCTCATGGAAAGCGAGGACACGCCCACCCAGCGGACTCCTGCCTGGGGTCCCGTCCCAACCCCCAGGAGGCGGATCTCAGTTCTCCCCTTGTCTGGGACTCCCAGTGTGCTCAGAGTCTGGTCCCCAGGCAGAGTGGGGGTCAAGCCACACTACCTGGAGCTACAGTGGGGTGGGGTTGGGGGTGCACCCAGGGTGGAATGCCCGGAAGGGAGGGACCTGCTGAGCCATGCCAGCCTGGACCTGTCCTGACCACCAGCCCGAGCCCCTGGCACCTCCAGAGCCAGGTCGCCATACTCACAGGCAGCCCCGGGGGGCCCATGGCACCCGGGTAACCAGGTTGTCCTGGAGGACCCTGTGAAGAAAGGCAGACATGATGGGCCAGCCCCCCAACACTTCTGTTCCCCACTCCTTGGGCAAAGGGTGGCCAAAGCCATAACACCTGGAGCTGTCATCTAGCAGGTGCCTGCCCACCCCAGGGACAGTCACCACCTTGGACCATGTCCCCAAGCTCAGGTTCCCTCAGGCATGACCACCACCACAGACCTGGCTGGGTGACAAGCCCCAGGCTGACCAGAACCCTGGGAGCTGAGCCAGAGGAGAGGACCCAGAGGGGGGCAGGAGACCAGGGAGTGGGGGCAGGGCGTGCTGAGTGCAGCCTGAGAGGGACGCGAAAGAGCCTAGGAACTGGGGCCAGAGCTTGTGTACCTCAGGGGGAGTCTGGGCAAGGGGCCCCTTGGGGGGACCTGAGGGGAGAAGAGCCTCCCCAGGCCCCCCTCCCACACTGAGGGCTGAGATCCCCTGCCATCTTCCCGGCCCATCCTGTGTCCCGGAGCTCCTCATCCCGCCCCAGCCCCTGCTGCCTCTTCTTACCGGTTCCCCTTTGTCTCCGGTCAGGCCCCTGAGGCCGCGCTCTCCTTGAAGGCCCTTGGAGAGAAAAATCATGAGACACAGAGGAGGTCAGTCCTGCCCCCTCCCCCAGCCCGACTCCCCCTGCCCCACAGCCTTCTGTTCCCATTCTAGGCAAAGGTGGCAGTCACTAGTGCCCCCCAGTGTCCCTAGCAAGGTGACTGTAGGGGGTATGCTCCAGAAAGGTGACTGTCAGAGGTATAAGCCCCTACTCATGGTGCCTTTCAGGAGCTTACCCCCCAAGACAGGTGGCTGTGGAGATATGTGCCCCAAGTGTGTGACTCTCAGAGGGGACCTCTCAGGTGAGTGTCACCAGTGTGCCCTAGCATGGTAGCTATCTTGGGTACACCTTTAAGAGGGTGACAAGTCAGATAAGTACTCCTTCTGAGGGGCGACTTCCCACCAAAGAGTACCACCAGATCCCCAACACTTACCTGTCCAATCCCCACCCAAGCCCCAAATCATCGGGAGAAGCACAGGAGGGCTCCCTCTGGAACAATCCCTATCACTTAGCAACATGGAAGGGGTGCCACTTTCCACCAAAGCCAGAGCCCGCCCCTCGCTCCTCACCCCGCCTTCTCAGGCTCACCACGCCATCAAGAGCACCTCTCCTGCCCCTTACCCTCGTGCCCTCGAGAAACGGCGCCCAAACCTTTCCACGACACAAGACAGATGGCTAGACGGACAGATGGCCCCTTCACCCAAGCAAGCAGAAACAGACAAGGCCCGGCCAGTGATGAGGACGTGGGGACAGATGGAACTGCGACAAGGAGGGGCCCTGCTCCCTGAGCCTCCATCGCAGGCCTGGGAGGAGGGGAGCCAGGCCCCAGGAACACGAATCTGACAAACAGGAGGTTAGCTTCCATGACCCAGGAGGGAGCAACAGTGAGGATGGGGGTGACTTAAACACACCTGTGATGATGATGAAGGCAGAGCAATTAACGACACCTGGCAGCAGGAGCAGGCCAAGGCGCGGGGCACAGAGGGGCAGGGCCCTCGACACCCAGAGACCCAACTGGCTGGTATCACATGCCCGGCCTTGGAGCAGACTGGGACCGGAGCCAAGGCAGAGGGAAGTAAGAGGAGGAGGCTGAGGCTTTCCTCTAGGGCGAGAGAGGTGCAGGCAGGGCTGCCTCCAGATCCCTGGGGTGTCTCTGGACCGCCCTGCCAAGCAGCAGGACCACGAACCTGTGCCAGCCTGCAACGTGAAGCCCTAAGGCTTTGGCATCTCTGCCGGGCTCAGAGCCAGGTGCCTGGCACGGCCCCAAGAACTACTTTCCGCAAATCTTCAGTCCACACGGCAGGTGGCGAGAAGCAGGAGGCAGAAGTGAGAAGGGAGGAATAAAGGGGCTCCTAGAGGCACCTGCTTCAGATAAGAAGCTAGAATAGCTCAGGACTTGGGGTGACTGGCATGGTGAGAGAAAAAGGGAAAGGAAAATAGAGGGAGATGAAAGTGAGAAGATGGGAGAAGGAAAGCAGGAGGAGAGGGAGAGTGGGAAGAAGGCAGAGACGGGCGGATGTCCGAGCTGCTGGGACCTCAGGGGTCCTGTGTCGTTAGCTACCCGTGCCTGCAGGGGACAACACAGAGGAGGGAGGCGAGGGCACGAGGGCACGACAGGAGGGGAGACAAGCGAAGCCACAGAGACCTGGCTGGCGGGGAGGGGGAGCTAGGTTCTTACAGGCAATCCGGGGGAGCCAACAGCACCAGGAAAACCTGGGGGGCCCTGGTGGGAGAAACAGGCAGGTCACATCTCACAAGCACAGTCACTCTGGGGTGTCCTGGGGGACACAGACTAGGGCTGGGGGGCCGTGGGGAGAGGAGGTCTTGGGAGTATTTTTAAGGCAGCTGAAAAAGAGACTCGGTGACCTCAGTGGCCTGGAAGGTAACTGCTCCTCCACTCAGCTCCAGGAAGAATTGCTCCTCCATCGGCAGACACACGGCAGCCCCTCCCGGCCAAAAACCCCTTCCCCGCTCCTCCAGAGTCCTTCGCGGGAGAGAAGCCCATCCCTTTTGGTCTTGCCCATCCTGCCTGCCACCTGGCCTCCAAATGCCCCCAAGACGGTGGCCTCTGGACTCTAAGACAGCTCCCACCAGTCGTTCCCCCCGAAGAATATATTGCCAGGCCTTCCTGTCTTTCTAGTCCTGTCTCTTTTCCTGCCTTATCAACACTACAGAGGATGCCAGGATAGATGCCCTGGTCTGGTCTTTGCAGTCTTGCCCCAGAGATGGCCCCTCAGGGCCACCGGGGGCAGCTCCATCTCCGCCCTGTCCCATGTAGGGACTGGCGTCACAAGGGCATGAAGAGATCTAGCCAGAAGGCCACATACCTCCCTGGCTGCAGAGAGTGGGGGGTGGAGGCAAGGATGTGGCCCTGAGAGCCAGCTCTAAGCAGAGCCACGGGCAGTGGGGCACAGCAGGCAGGTCCGGGGACTTGGTGGTGGCGGAGCACAGCCTCCAAGGCTGCTCTCAGGAGGGAACAGGGAGGGCAGTGGGTGTTCCCTCTTTCCACCCTGCCCAGCTTCTTGGAGACAAGCAGCAGAATGGTGTCTGAGTGCTGTGACCCCTTGAGCGCTTCTCAAGTAGGCCAGGACACCACAGATACTTACAATAGGGCCTGGAGGACCTGGGGAGCCTCTCGTGCCAGGTGGACCCTGTAAAGGAAGCCAAGGGAAGTGAGTGAAGAGGCTGGGGCCCCACAGGGCCCTGGGGCACAGCAGCCTTCCTCCCAGCTCGTCATATCAGCAAGAGGGCTAATGTCAAAGCAGGACTGTTAAGCTGATGTTAAAGTGGCCTTTCATTGGCTCCATTCAGTCATCCAACAAACATTTATTGAGCAGCTATTATGTTCTGGGCACTGGTCCAGGGGCTGGGAACACAGCTATAAACAAAACATAAAAAACCCTGCCTCAAAGCACTTATATCCCTGGCCTAGAGGCAAGGTAGACAGTAACAAATAGAACAGAGGAAGCTTCAAGGAGCCAGTGTGCCCGGGGAGCAAGGGAGGCCAGGTGGTGAGGGGCTCCGGGCCACATGAGACCTTGGGATGGAGCCCCAGCCCCCTTGAGGTCCTGTCCAGATGGGCCTGACCCCTGGTCCTACCTCTTCTCCTCTCTGGCCCGGCAGTCCTGGAGGACCAGGCAAGCCGGGGCTCCCAGCACAGCCAGGATCTCCCTCGCTGTTGTCTCCCTGGAGACAGGACGAAGGTGGTAAGGGTGAGCGGCCAGGGCCTGTCTCGTGGTGCAGAAGGAAGACAGGCGAGGGCTCGCTCACCCTGGCCTCCTCGGCTCTGGGGCGCTCCCGCTCTAAGAAGCACTGTGGAGAACAAGAGAGCCGCTGTCACGCCGGGCAGCCAGGGAGCCCTCCCACTCAGCACCAGGGCTGCCCAGCCCAGTCCCTACCCGGGCACAGCTGTCCAGGCCTGGCACGCCAGGGATGCCCTGGTCTCCCTTTTCGCCTTTCTCCAGGAAGGACGTCGGGTGGGCAGTCTGGCCCTGGACACAGTCCCCGCAGATGCTCTGATGAAACGGAAAGGGCGGTGGGGCCTGGGTCAGAAAGGGCCAGGGTGGGCCGAATGGGGGAAGCCCCCTTAGGGCGGGCGCCCTGCCCTGCTGTCTGCACCCACGTGCTCCGCCTCCCCAGCCACGTCCCTGCAGCAGCTTTGCTCCATCCTCAGGGGACCCAATCCCGACAATTGGCTTTGAGTTTCCTCCAGGAAGAAGCTCTGGAAGGGCCAAGGCAGAGCACTTTCCAGACAGGCGTGTGGGAGGAGGCGGAGGGGCCCGCAGAGGGACCATCTGTCCCGGCTGTTCCCGCAACCTGCACCCACGGTGAGGACAAGCCACGAGGAGGGAAGCTGAAAAGGCAGGCTCCGAAAGCCAGCTTCCCTGCCCGAGGGAGCGGGGAACAGCTGCGGGGGGGAGGCCCAGAGCACGCCAGCTGTCCCGGGCTCCCCAGGTCGCTGGGCTTGAACAGTCTTTGGCTTCCTCCTATCCTGGGGCTTACCCTCTTCTTTGGGTCACAGATCTCTCTGCCAGTCTTATGGAAGCTACGAGTCTCCTCCTCCAAAAACTAAAACCCGCCTATAAAACTGGCCTATAATTTCAGAGGACTCGGGACCCTGGAGTCCCTCTGTGGCCTGGCGTGGTGTCCGGGGACCCCAGTAGGAGCCCCGCTCTCACCTTCACCGTTCACTGCAATGCCCAAGGATAAGGGTGATCAATGCACTCGGCGCCATCGTAATGGCCCTCGCGCATTATCACATTCAATCCTCAGGGCGCAGCAAGGAGGTAGTCTCATGAGCATCGTGGAGATGAGCAAGCTGACACTCAAAAGAGATGATGTGATTTGTCTAGGTAAGGGGGAGCCTGGGTTTTGCCCCGTCTGTCTCTGGAGCCAGCGCTTCCATGGGGCTGTGGATATGACAGTGGGTGGGGCCCCTGGAGGCACCCTGGGCTGCCACCTGACCGCTCCAGGCTAGGCTCAGTTCCTGTTTGGGGTGCTTTGTGGAGCACTTGGTTATAAAGCCAACAAATGAAATATTATAAGAAGCAATGTGAAGTCCTGGGTTTGGGGTGAGAAAAGAGAGGTACTGGGGGATGAAATTGACCAAATTCTGTATGTAACAACGGATCCCACTATTATGTATAACCATAATGCACCAATAAAAAAATAAAGGAAGAAACAAACAAACAAAACCCCCAAACCCTGGATTTGGAGCACACAATCACTGCCCAGGGAACCCAGGCTTGACAGAAGCCTAGGAGAAGGGCTGGAGCGTGGCTCAGTGGTAGACGCTGGCCTAGCATGCACAGGGCCCCAGGTTGGATCCCCAGCACAGCGACACACACACGCCCTAGGAGAGAGGAACTTGGGGTCTTATTAACAAAACTCTGCAACTCTGCATGTAGCTGCTGCCAGGAGGTGTCCCCCCCCCCCAGCTGCTTCTGGAGACAGCCGCAGTTCAGAGAGGGAGCAGAGCTGGCAGCCCCCAACTCTGCCCTGACTGAGGCCCCCCAGGCAGTGGGATGTCCAGGACACTGACTAGCTAGTGCCAGGAGAGGGTGGCCAGGAAGAGAGATTGGGGGTTAGGCCTCTGGAGGCCACGGCAGGGGAGGGGTCCCCTGAGGATGCTGAGCTGGAGGAGAGCAGCCCAGGCACCCGAAGGCAGCCTTCAGGAATGGCTATGGTTGCATCTCTAGAGGAGACTGAGCGAGGTGGGGCTGGGGGAGCCTGTGAGCTTGGGAAGCCGGACCAGGCCACGGCCCCTGATGAGTCTTAGTTGCAGACCCTGACGCAGGCCAGCTCCCCTCCCAGGTCCTGAGTCCCCTTCCTCACACGCTAGAATTGCTCCTCGTGTCCCCCTCCACATGGATTCTTTCTGGACCAACCACCCAGACCAGTCCAGGCTCGTGGGAGAACTTGACCTTCCCAGCCCCTTACCACTACACTTTCACCCCCTGCCCTCGGCTTTGGAAGCTGCCGGGCTCTGCCCTGGTGTGACCTGGGGGTGCTACAGGGCCTCACTGCCAGCTGCTGTGAGCAGCTTCAGGGCTGGATTCAGCCACCAGCATTCACCATGTGGAGACCTTTGCAGGATCCCTTTGAGCACAGATTCAGCAAATGTTGCCTGGGGGTCTGTTCTGAGCCAGGCACCAGCCAGGCCCTCTCACAGATGCTTGGAATGTGTTCCCTACAAACTGGGAACCAGCAAGCTCAATCTGCTGCTCTCCATGAGGTGCAAGCAGCAGAGCGCTTACAATGAGAATCCCCTTAGGGACAAAACTGCCAGCTCCTGCCTGCCTCCCTGCGCCCTCTTACCTTAAGGAGGTGCTGCTCAATGGGTAAGGAGCCCTGCAAGAGACAGAGGTGTGTGCTGTAGCAGGTGAGGGAAGGGGAAAGAGACTTACGGGATCAGGTACAACCTTGGGAAGCATCGTGCCATCTGGGCCTCTCCCAGCCTCAGAAGGAGAAACAAGTGGGACCCCCTACGGCAGCTAAGGGGGCTAACATGGCTCGGCCCCGGGGAGGGCCGGGAGGGCGAGGGACAGTGAGTCCTGGCTGGTACCCACCAGTTCCGCAGTGAGCCCAGGCTGTCCTGGCAAACCATTGTTTCCGGGAATTCCCTGCAGCCAAGAAAAGACAACATGAGCAGGCTCCTCTTTTTTTTTTTCTTTTTACTTTTATTTTCAAACAGGGTCTCACTAAGTCGCTGAGGTTGGCCTCAAACCTGTGATCCTCCTGTCTCAGTCTCCCCAGTACTGGGATTGAAGGCTGGGCAGACTCCTCTCTCCAGCTCCCTTCTCCTCAGCCCGGCTGCCTCTCCTCATCCAGCAGAGCTGAGCCCCGGCCAGCGCAAGGCTGCCATCTATTCTTAGCTCAAAAGTTTCCAGACAGTTTGGAGGGAAGCTGAGGAGGGACCCCCAAAACCAGCCCCACAGGAGTATTTTCCACACATGGCAGGGGAAGGTCAGAAATTGGGCAGAGGGTCTTCCATATTGAAACTGCTGTTTCTTTCTGTACTAAGTAGTTTTTCTGTGTTTTCTCATTTAATCATCACAGTTATCTTGGTGAACTTGTTGTTTTATCTCATCTTAAAACAAAGAACTCAGAGAAGATAAGTAATTTTCCAAAGGTCACAACTCTGAGCAAGGCATGGAGCTGAGGCTGAGTGAGGACCAGGGCTTCCATCCTCCCTCACCACAATTCCACATCACCCCTGGGAAGACATCCCCAGGACATCCGATGCTTCCCAGCCAGATCCATCTGGGTGCAAATCCTGACCACATGGATAGCTTTTGGAAGGTTACTTGGTGTGTGTGTGTGTGTGGGGGGTAATTCTGTGCCTCAGTTTCCTTTTCTGTAAAACAGGGATGACGAGGTTTCAAAGAGACAATGGCCCTAAGGAGCTTGCTACAGAGCCTGGGATGCACCCAGACAGACGGACCGGATGCTCGCATGCTCACATGCTCGCTCATGTTAAATGCATGCCATCTAGCTTCTGGGTTCCCCTCTGGGATTCACAATTCACGTTTGCATAATTAAATGCTCCACAGAGGCAGGGCGTGTGCTCCCTTTTGAATCCCCAGTGCCCAACGTGGAGGAGGCACGCGCTAAATACGTGTTGAAGGAATGCACCGCTGCTCAGCCTGCTCCTCCCTGCGCAGGATTTCCTTGGCCTGCTCTGAGCTCTGGCATCCGTCTCGCAATGGAACACATGCCCTGCTTCCGAGCAGCCCTCCCTGTCCAGGGCAGGCTCCACCAGCCCTGGGTCCAAGCTCGAGCCAGCCCCCCCCAGCCCCTCTAGCACCCCCACCCCAGAGTCATCTGAACAGTGCCCGGCACAGGAAAAATGCCTTGAATATGCTTATTAATTATTACCATTATTATTATAATAAAGTATTATTATTATTATTATTATTATTATTATTATATCACGCCTCCCCTGCTCCACTCTCCATTGCAGGTGTGTTAGATCAAGCCTGAGACCGATTCTTCTTCTGCCCTCCTGGAACTAAATGTCCCTCATGTTGTTCTACTGTAGAAGTGAAACGAGCAGCCCCAGGTTAGGCCTAGGCTCAACTACCCACTAGCTGTACAGCCTTGGGCACATTTTGTAACCTCTGTGCCTCAGTCTCCTCATCTGTGATGGGTCTGGATGAAATGCAGTAATGAGGCATCAGGACCATGTGGCCTTGGGCGAGTAAGTACCCTGCATCTCTGAGCCTGTTTCTGCCCCCAATGAGAGCAGCCGCTCAGCCCCCGCGCTGCCTGGCACGGCCCAGGCGCCTGTCAGCAGCAGCCTCGGTCTGGTCTCAAGCACTCGCACCGGATGAGGACTCTGGTGCCTGGGACCAGGCTCAGCTGTCAGACTCCCCCCCACCCCGCCCCAGCATGGCGTGGCAGGGTCACACTGCATCAGCTCTCACTTGTTACTGGGTCACTTTGAAGTGACTGTCAGCCTCCCCAAGCAAACTGAAAGTCCCCTGCAGACAGAATCCTGTTTCCTGTTATCGCACAGGGAGTGCGGACACTTTCAGCAGACATGAGGCTGCTAAACTCATGGGGTGGGCTCTAGTTCCTGGTATCCAAACCACTGGGAATTGCACCCGAAGTGCTCTGTATGGGGATGCCTCGGCCCAGGGTTGCCAATTCCTGGGTTTGCCCAGCTGTGAATTGGGGAGAACACCACCTTCCTTTGGGGGCTGAGATAAGGCTCAAATGAATGAGAGATGGGTGTAAAGTAACAGACGTAGTCATGATGGTAGTAACGATAGCCAAAGCTTCCTGAGACTTATTCGCCTGACTGTTCGCCAGGAACAGTCGATACACTTCGAAAGCATTACCTTTTTTAATACCCACAAAAAGCCTTGTGAGGTTGGTGCTGTAATTTTCCCCACTTGATGAAGGAACTGAGACACAGAGAGGTTACATAACTTGCCCAGCATCACACAGCTAGCACATGGCGAGGTGGGACTCAAGTTCAGGCTACCTGGCTCTGAAACACAAACTCTAGCCAAAATGCCACACAGCTCTCAACTCCTGGCGCTCTCCCCTCACTAGCTCTGGCCTCCTGGCTATTCTCCAAACGCATCAGGCACACGCCCACCTCTGGGCCTTTGCACCTGCCGCTTTCCCTGCTGGGAGTGCTCCCCTGCACAGGCTACCTCTGTGTTTCCTTAAGTATCGATTCAAATGTCACCTTCATTTCAACACTTTTCACAAACACCTTTCCTGCCCTCCTTCCATTTTCTATCTTCACCCCTTGTTTTATCTTTGTCCTTAGCACATACCACTTTCTGATGTGCTACATTTAATTTCTTTATCTTGCTTATTGCCTTTTTATTCTATTAGAATGCAAGCTCCAAGAGTCAGGGAATTTTGTTTTTGTCTGTTGTTGTATCCTAGCACCTAAGAGAGTGTCTGAAGAATAGCAGACATGCACGAATGTGCACTGCATGAATGAACGTCGAATGCTGCTGCAGAACAGACGCTGTGCGCCAGCAGAAGGGGCTCTGGTCTGATGCAATTCTGAGTTCCTGAGAGCTGAGCAAGGGCCTGAGCTGGGCACCCATTGGTAGGGTGCCTGGGCTAATACACAACAGGGCACCCCTTGAGAAAAGGCTGGGTGTGCACACGGCCTGGCCTGAGGCATACAGGGGCCCTCCATGCTACCATGGGAAGCAGGAATGGAGAGAGTGAGACATGACCGGGGTATGTGGCTGGGCAGGGGAGCAGTGTCCTTGGGGTCCAGCATGGAGTGGCCATCATGACTGCAGGAGCCCTGCCTCCCAAGCTTTTCGTTCTTTTCTCCCCCTTACCTGCAGCCCAGGCATTCCTGGGGGGCCTGGTGGTCCAGGCACACCCGGGGGACCCTGAGGGAGAGAAGACAGAATCAGAGCAGGAAGAGAGCTCGCCCCTTGCTGGGGGCAGCAGTGTCCGCATGGGCAAGCCGCGGGGCGCTGGCGGACAAGAGGAGACACAGAGGAGACAAGCGACACACACCTGCGGGCCCGGCTGCCAGGAGCTGCCCATCCAAAGTCCAGGAGCACCCTGGGTGGGAGTGGGGGTCGCAAAAGAAGGGGAGAGGTTATAGGCGACGTCTACACCAAGCGCAGGGCTGCGTGGGGAGGCGGCTGGCTGGGGCGCGAAGCCCTGCGGGGCCTTGCACACTGGGCACCTGGCAAGGCGGGAAGCCAGGCCTGTCCCCTGGCGTCGAAGGCTCTCGGCACCACTTACCGGCATGCCAGTGAAGATGGAGTCTCCTCGAGAGGGGCAGGAACACTCCCCTGGCTCACCCTGGAAAGACAAGAGCCTCAGTCAGAGGCAAGGATGGGGCCCTCCAGGGGGCGCTGGAGAGGGAGAGGCCAGGGTTCGAATCCAGAATCCACCTCTTATGGTTGTATCCTTGGGCAACCCATGGACCTCAGCCTTCTCCTCTGTAAAATGGGGATGATAATCCCAACTGCATACACCATCATGAGGATGGGAGGGATTCATGTGTGAGAGCTCCTGCCCCATGCCAGGATTCAGAAAGGACAGACAGCTGCTACTGTTACTGTTGTTGCTTAGTCATAGCATCATGGCTGCCACAGGGCTATCCACTGCAGTACAGTTGCAGCTCCACCCAGCGGCAGCCCGGCTCCTCTGAGCCCTTCTCTCCTGGTCCCTGGCCTCTCTGCCTTCTCACCACTAGTCCTTCCCAGTTCACGTCTAGCCCCAGCCTCTGGCGCAGCCTTGTTTGAAAGTGCAGCTGCTCCCTAGGGGCCTCGGAGTTCTCTGCTCCTCTGCGATCCTGGTTAAGTCCTGGGCCAGCAACTATGTGAAGTGGGGAGTACCTGGGCCCCTGGAATCAGGGAACTGATGGATAGCAAGGAGACTGGGATGCCTTCCCAGCTCCCATCTTCCAGTCTGGGGCAACTACGGTGTGCACAGGGTCTGCTGGGGCGTGGGACTGTAGGGGCTGCTAATCCCCCCCGAGCAGTGGCCACAGGTCCTCAGGACTTACCTTCTCTCCTCGAGATCCCTTTTCACCCTGCAGAGAAGAAGCACAGGGAGGTGAGTGGGTCGGGTGCAGCGGCAGGGCCCTCCGTGGCTTCCTGCTGCGGAGGCACCATACTCACTGGCATCCCTCTGGATCCTGGAGGTCCCGTCTGTCCTTGCTGCCCATCCCGGCCCTGAAGGGAGAGAACCAAGTGGGTGGGCGAGGCTGGACAGCAGCCAGCCCTCTGGCCCGTCTCAGAGAGGGGCGATGGGACAAACAGAAGCAGTGCCAAGCTCCCCGGCAGCCACGCTCCAGAGGAGGAGGCTGAGGCCAGGAGAGAGGGAGGAAGAAGACCGGCATCTCCTGCACACCTGTGGGCGCCAGGTGCTGGAGCAGGAGCCTGTCAGGGAACAGCGGATGGGCCACTCCCTGCCCCGCAGGACAGCACTGTTCTGTTTCACAAGTGAGGACACTGAGGCTCAAAGAAATTCAGAGTGGACCCAGCAGCACAATGGCACAACAGCACAACGTCTGTTTGGCCAAAGTCCCTGCTCCCTCCTTTCTCTTTTTAGAAATGATGCGCATTTCCCCCAGCTGACTGGACTGGGAGATTTTCAGCCCCTATTTTATCACCAAGGAAGTGGAGACTCAGAGACACTGTCAGTTGCTTAAGATCATACTAGTGAGTATGGGGCAAGATTAGGAAGCCTTCCGGATGGGATTCGCTTGAGGAGAGCGCCAGAGAGTGCTCCCGGAAGGGAAAATGGCTGGAACAAAGGCATGGGTCTGCTCAGGCCCAGAGAGGCTGCACAGAGAGGCCAGCTGGGCTGCACAGCAGTGTCCCCACAGCTTCCCCCTTATGGGACATTCCACCTTTGCACCAGGACTAGGACCCCCTCTCTGCCTTTACCCTGGGGCTCCCTGGGACTGGCAGGGACCCTGAGACTGCTGTGTGGGCCTGGGCAAGTCCCTGCCCTCTCTGGGCTTTGATGCACCCTCCATAGGAATCCATCAGCAATTCCCAAACTGGAACAAGAATTTCTCTAGGGATCCACAAAGATAGAAAAGGAAACAGTTCACTGGGCTATTTTCAACATTACCAAAAGCTCAAGAAAAATTATACATTTGCCCACGACCCAGCATGGCACAGGCTGGCTGAAAGGTAGCATGTCTTTGATTTCAGCTAAAATTATATCATCTTGTGAAACTCTAGTGGGTTCACATGGAGTCGAAGCTGACTATTAGACAGGTCTTTGACGACTAAAATGAGGAAATGTACTTATTATTGCTTAATCTATGCAATTTGTTCAATAGACACATCTTCAAAACAGAGGAATCTCTGTCTTAGGCAGCGCAGGATGGAGCATTTCCACCATCGGATCGGATCGCTCCATCCGGCGGCACTGGTTTAGCCAGCCTCCAGTGGGTCCGAGGTCTGAAGGGGGCAGGCTTTGAGTCAGACAGACTGGGCTTCAAGTTCTTGGCTTCGCCCCTCACTCTCTGGCCTTCAGTTTCCTTATTTAGGGAACGGGGACAATAATAGTTTCCTTACAGGGGTGTTGGGACGAGGAAATGACTTTCTGTGTGTTCTGAGCTTAGCACCTGGCCTCTGCATGGCTACTGCTCAAAACATGGTGGTGAGCATGTTCTCGCTCCTCTGCAAAAGCCAGAAAAGTCAATCTCAAAGTTGAAGAGAGTGGAAGGTAATTACTAGAGGCCAGGAGGGAGGGGGAGGTCGGCGGGAGGTTGGATAATCGGTATCCGAACACAGTTAAACAGGAGGAATAATTTCTAGTGCTCTACAGCACAGTAGGGTGACTATAGTTTACAATGATCTATTAAGTATTTGAGAAGAAGCTGGGTGTTGTGGTACATGCCTGTAATCTCAGTATTTAGGAGGCTGAGACAGGAGGACCAGAGGTTTGAGGCCAGCCTCAGCAACTTAGCAAGACTCTTGTTTCAAAATAAAAAACAAAAAGGTCTGGTGTTGTAGCTTAGAAGTAGAATGCCCCTGAGTTCAATTCCCAGTACTGAAAAAATAAATAATAAAAAAATTTTTAGAAGAAGAGCTGAAGGTTTTGAACACAAAGAAATTATATGGAGATGGAAATGCTGACTACCCTGGTCTGATCATTACACATCGCATACATGTATTGAAATTATCACACTGTACCCCCAAATATGTACAATTATTACATGCTAATTTAAAAAAGAAAACAATAAAAATATTTTTAAAAAAGAAAAACTGCCAGGAAAGAAAACCTGGCAGTGGTTGTTACTGTCACTATTCAAGGGCTCTGCCATGCCGGCATCCTCCTTCCCCGAGGCTGCCTGGGCTGAGGTTTCTCTCCTCCCAGTCCACACTGCTGGGACAGTCAGGGTCAGCTCCAAGCCCTCTTCCCAGCAACATCCCCAGCATGGAGCACAGAGGGGACTCTTACCGGAGGCCCAGAGACACTGGCACCAGGAGGTCCCACAGGTCCGATGGCTCCTTTCAACCCTGGAGTCCCCTGGGGAAGAGAGGGTGCAAGGGCTGCAGGGGCAGGATTTGAAGTTAGCATAGTCCAGCGGGCGAGACGCATCACGCTGGGTCCTGGGCAGCCCTCCAACAGGCATCACTCCGCTCCCATGTCTCCTGCACCCATTACTAGGACGCTCAAAGCCCTGAAGGTCCAACACCACGGAGGCAGCAGCTCACCTGGGCGCCCTTTTCTCCAGTGGGGCCAGGTGGTCCCCGAGGTCCTGGAAGTCCCTACAGATGGAAGCATGGTTAGTTATCCCTTATCCTGGAGTGGCCCCTTCCCCTGCCAGCCTCCTTCAGCCCAAGGCAGACATACCTGAATGCCAGGCAAACCCTGGACTCCAGGCTCCCCCTGCAAGTCAGAAAGGGCAGACTGGGGCATGCGCAGCCCAAGCCAACCTGCCCCGCTGGCCCCACCCCGTTGGCAGACCTGATCAGGGGTGGGGTGCTGACCAGTCCAAAGTCAGGGGAGCTCCCCAAGAAGACCCTGAGGGTCAGAGAGATGAGGGTCGAGCCAAGCCCCTGAGAGAAGCAAGAGCTGGCCAGGGCAGCTATCTGAGTCCTAGTCCCAAAGCTGTACCCTTGAGCCCCTGGGGGCAGCAGAGCTCTGCAGTTGGGGGGTGCTGGGAATGGGCTGGCTAGTGCAAGTGTTGGGGAGGCAGAGGTAAGGCTGGAGACTCACCTGGGGCCCCTGGGCTCCCATTCCTGGAGGCCCTGGCTCTCCCTGGAAAGGCAGAAGGACAGGCCCTGGCTCAAGAGGTGGAACTCACCCTTCACCCTTCTCCCAGCCCCTCTCCTTGCCCTCCTCCGCCCTCTCCCCATTCTGTCTCTGTATCCATTTCCCATTTCAGGCCCTTATCCCCAGGTGTCTCCCACCCTCAGCCTCACCCACACACAGCGGCCACCCAAGCCCCCATGCTCACACATACCTGTGTGCCCTTCAGTCCTGGGGGCCCTTGAACTCCTGGTAGACCAGGCTGGCCCTAAAAAGCACAAGGGGTCCCTTGGAGTCCCCACAGGGAGGGCAAAGCCCAGGCAGGGAAGCACCAGAGGGCAGGCAGCTGGAACTTACCGGTTTACCAGGCCGGCCCACACCTTCAGGGCCCCGCTCTCCTTTGGGGCCAGGTATCCCAGGCAGTCCCGCCGTGTCAGTCAATGCCCCCTGCAGGCTGGGGCAGGCAGTGCAGCCGTCACCCTGGTCAGAGATGGGCATGGCCAACAGCCCATCAGCTAAGGCTGGCAACCAGGCCGGGAGGCATTGCAAAGAGGTCCTTGTGCCCCTCTGAGAGCTCTGCCTCCACCTCAGCCTGGGAAATTAAAATAGGCCCCTGTCGCGCCGAGCCGAGAAGAGCTTCGGAGCCTCCACCTGGTGATTCCGGCCTCCTCTGAGGCTCATGGCCAGCCCTGCAGTCCTTCTTCTCTTTAGCCTGCCACCTGATTTCTTTTTACCCCACAACAAACTACCCCCCCCAACTGACCTTTTCTCCTTTTGGCCCTGCAGGGCCCCGAACCCCAGGCTCTCCCGACAGTCCCGGCTGCCCCATGGTGCCTGGTGTTCCAGGATCTCCAGGATTCCCAGCATCACCCTGTAAGGAGTGGGGTTCAAGGAGGGTGGGGGTGCCCCCCTGGGACCTGCAGCACTCACAGTCCCTCACTGAGGCTGAGGGCTCGGGGCTGGGAAGGGAGCAGAGAGTGGGCACAACCCCATCAGGAGGAGAGCAGGAGGGCATCTGAGAAGAGCTGGTGCCCACTCACCCACAGGCCCACCCACGTTCTCACCTTCTGCCCCTTCAATCCACGCTCTCCAGCCTTGCCCTGGAAAGAAAGCATTCCCAGACACCCCTGAGTGCCCAGCACTGTGTTGGACCCAAAGGATACAACAGAAAACAAACCAGACGACAGTCTCTGCTCTCAGCTAAGGAAACAATCTCGTGGGTGAAGAGGGGAGGCTTGAGGCCGACCCCCTGCCTGCATGACCTGGCATTTAGCCCCGTGCCTCAGTGTCCTCAACTGTCAAATGGGGATAATAAAAATAGCATAGGCTTCTGCCTCAGGGGGTTCTTGTGAGAGTAGATGAGCTAAGATATGTGAAGCCGCACATGGCCCTTGGCGTCCACTAAGCCGGTGCTCGCTGTTACTATTAAAGCAGTAACGATGGTGATACTCATGGCGGAAGCCGTCGTTTCTCCAGCGCCCGTGTGTGCTGCTCAGTGCTTTGCGCGCATCATTGCTAAGCTTAACAAACTCTATGGACAGAACACAGAGGCACAGAGAACAGAAGCGACTCTCTCAAGTCAAAGATCTCATAAAAGGCAGAGCTGGGATGGAGCCTGGTCTGTCTGGTCTGAGGCTGGAGCTCCTTTTGCCTGCTCGGCCATGCTGTGTCCAGGATAATGGGCGGAAGCCTGTCAGGGTACCTTCCGCTGGAGACAGGCGCTGACCCCCCCCACCCCGTACTCCCACTACTCCCACTACGCCGCTTTGCCCAGGGAGTCAAGAGACGCAGGCAGGACCTCTTCCTTCTCTCAGGCTCTGCCCACGTCCACCTCCAGAGGCCCCAGGACTCACCTGTTTTCCTGGTAGGCCAAAGCCTGGGGGCCCAGGCTCCCCCTTCTCCCCTGCTGGGCCAGGCAAGTGGACCACACGGCTGTCCCCATCCTGAGGCCTGGACAGGGCTGGGCACGGCTCACAAGGCTCCCCCTGCAGAGCAAGGATGCAAGTTTAGGGATCTGGGGCTGTGGAATGTAGCTGCGTCTGACACCTCTGCAGGGTGAGGGGTATTTCAGGTGAGATTGTGGGGGGCACAAGGAAGCAATGGAGGTGGGGGCCACATCCTCAGGGTCTTGACGGCATGGTGAGGAGTTAGACCTTGTCCCACAGGAAATGAGGAGCCCCCAGGGTTAGAAGTAGAGCGAGATGAGTGTCTGTCTCTAACATGCACCTGGATGCATGTGGGAGATGCCCCAGACTCACCTTTGCCCCTTTGATGCCTGCTGGTCCCACTGGCCCTGGTGGCCCCTACACAAGAAGAAGCCACATATAATATCCAGCGTCACTCTATCGGTTCCCGGACAGTGGGCAGCACCTCTCGTCTTGCCCTCCCCCGAGCTGCTGCCATCCAAAGCATTCTTACCGGACTGCCGATGGGCCCTGCCTCCCCGAAATTACCCTGAGGGCCAAGCAGAGAACATATGGTCAAATGAGAGATGGGGCAAAGGTGCTAGTGTGATCCCAAACCTAAAACCTTGGGATATCTAGGATACCCTTTCGCCTCCTACCTCGGGAAACTGAGGCTCAGAGAGGAAAGAGGAGTCGCCTGAGGTCCCCAAGGGAATCTGTGGCCAGCCACCGGCTAGGAGCCATGATTCTGCTCCCAGTCTCACTTCACAGAATCCCAGCCCCACCCTCACCCGAGCCGGCCCCCAAAGGTCACTACTTTATTTATTCAACAGATGCCCACTGAATGCCTTTCTGCACTGGGCACCAGACCAGGTGCTGGTACGTGAGAAAGCGCCTTGTAGGGCTTGCACACTCAGAACTGTTTAAACAAGAGGCTTTTTTTGTGAGTGTGGTACTGGGGATTGAACCTAGGGGAGTTCTACCTCCAAGCTACACCCCCAGCCATTTTTGTTTTTTATTTTGAAACAGGATCTCTCTAAGTTACTGAGGATGGCTTCAAACCTGTGATCCTCCTGTTTCAGCCTCTCAAGTACTGGATTACAGGTGTGTACCATCATACCCAACTTAAACAATAATCTTAATAGTGATGTGTCCCAGGTATGGTGGTGCACACTTGTAATCCCAGTACTTGGGAGGCTGAGACTGGAGGATCCGGGTTCGCGGCCAGCCTCGGCTACTTAGTGAGGCCTCCACAACTTTGTGAGACCCTGTATCAAATTAAAAAATAAAAAATAGGGCTGGGGGTGTAGCTCCGAGGTAGAATGCCCCTGGGTTCAATCCCCAGTGCCAAAAAAAGAAATAGTGACGTATGCTACTGAAGAAACAACCAAGGTGACAAGACAGAGGAAGAGCCCATGTAGTCCAGGTGGTCAGAGAAGAGGTGACCCAATTATTATCAGAGATAAGAATAAGGGCCAGGCATGGTGGCGCATGCTTGTAATCCCAGTACTTTGGGAGGCGGAGACCGGAGGATCTGGGTTCACGGCCAGCCTCAGCTCTCTCTCTCTCTCTCTCTCTCTCCCCCCCCCTGTCTCTCTCTCTCTCTCTGTACTTAGTGAGACCCTCCACAACTTTGTGAGACCCGTTTTCAAAATAAAGTATAAAAAATAGGGCTGGGGGTGAGGCGCGGAGGTAGAACGCCCCTGGGTTCAATCCCCGGTACCACAAAAAAAAAAAAAAGAATAAGGTTCGCTGGTGAAAGACTAGGGGAAAGTGGGGAGGGAAAATGTTCTAGACATTTCTAGTGGGAACCACCTGTGTAGAATCTAAGAGGTGACATATTCCCAAATGGAAAGAGGACAAATATGGCTAAAGCAGAGGAGAGAGGGAGAAAGGAAAGGAAGGCAGGGCTGGGTCATTCAGGGTGAGACCCAGCAAGACTGTGGTAAAAGTCAAGTCCCAGAAGGATGGTAAACAGGGAAATAATGTTATCTGAGTTCCTTTTAGAAAGTCACATTAGCTACTGGATGACAAATGGACTGTTGAAGGGTTAGAGTGGCCGCAGAAGGTCAGAGGAGGCCACCGCCATCTAGGTGAGAGACGATGGGGACCCAGACTGAGGGGGCAGCGGTGTGGGGAGACAATACTGGCAGAACTGTCAGGACCTGCTACTGAGATGGATGGAGGAGATGGAGGAGATGGATGGAGGAGATGATGATGTGGGTGAGGGAGGAGCCAAGGGTGACACCAGGTTTGGGGTTTGGGTACCTGGGTATATGTTATTTGCTGAGATGGAAAAGACTGGAAAGAGAGGCAGATGTGTTGGGGGGTGTGTGTAAAAGCTCCAGTTGAGAAATGCCAAGTGTGATCTGCCTGTTAGAGTCGAGTCTGCACAGATATCTCAGTGTTTCTCACAGTTGGGCCCTCGCACGCCCACAGAACCCCTCATCTGAGTAACACTCCATTAGAAGTTCAATGCTGTCATTTGTCTCTAACGCAGTCGTAAGTACAAATGTTAACACGGACACTGCAATCAAGTGGCCCAGCCAAGTAGTACTGATTACAGACGTCCTGGGCTCAAATCCCAGTTCTGCATCCAAGCCAAGTAATTGGCTTTGGGCAATTTACTTGACCTTTCTGTGCCTCCCTTTCCTCATCCATAAAATGGGAATAAGAGAGTACCTACTCCGTAAGGTCTGAGGGAAGATAAAACAAGTTAATACACGTACAATATTTGGAACAACGCCCAGCACATAACAAGCGGGAAAGAAGCCTTAAATATTATTTTACTATTAGGTAGTCTTGAATGTGCTTAATTGTGTTAGATTATCATTAAATTAAAAATACAACACTAAGGGATTCTCTTGGACAATATGAAGGCTCTCGGAAATAAAGTCTTTGACTGTGGTTTGTAAAATATCAATGAATCCATTTCACTGTGAATTTACAGTTTGATCCAGGGCCACCCCTGCCTGGCCTCCCTGCCAAGACACCCTGGTATTCTTGTCATCTAGCCAAGGTCTCACCTTCTCTCCTTTCAGCCCTGCTGGCCCTGGAGCCCCAGCTTTCCCCTGAAAAGCAACCAAGAGAAAGTCACTGTACCCACCCCCATTCACACCCGTCAAATACCCCAGTGTCTCAACGTCCAACCAGAGAGAGAAAGGGACGATGGGAACTGTGAATCCCGCACCTTGCAGGCAGTTGGACAGTTACTTCTGCTATATAAGTGGCACTCCCAGGGGCAAAAGGGAAGCCCCGGGCCAGAACCTGGGGCAGCACCAGGATGGAGGGAGGGACCAGGACACAGGCCTGGGACACACCTGCCTCATGGCTTCCCTCCTGGTCTCTGCCCCAAGACTTGGGACCCAAATAGTCAGGAAGGCCACCAGTGTGGCAAGGGTGGGACACTTACCGGAAGGCCAGGAAAACCAAAGCCAGGGGAACCCACATTTTTTTCTAATCCTGTGGGGGACCCAAGATGCTGGGCCCCGACAACTGAGCTGCAGGACAAACAGGGCTCTCCCTAGGGAAGGAAGAGAAAGGATCAGAAAGGCTCCCAGGTGGGCAGAGGCGGCAGCCAGGGCACCGGGGCTCCCTCACCTTCTCTCCTTTGATGCCTTGGATGCCGGGGTCTCCCTGTAGGGGAAAATGGTTTGTGGGATGAGACTGGGCATATTTGGGGCACCCGAAACTCCCTGACCACATATGAGGAGAGCAACGTGACACACTATACACCCATCAAACACCCAGGGGTTCCATCGGCAAGGCCAGCACCCCAGAGGCATGGTTTATCAAACCATGTAATAAACAAGGGAAATGAAGCCAGGCAAAACTACCCCAGTGGATAGTTCCTATACGTACCCGATCACCTTTCTGTCCAACAGTTCCCAGGTCCTCCTAAAAGAGACGGTGTGTGAGGAAGAGAGTGGGAGCCCTGTCCAGGACCCCAACCAGTCCTGCCCACTCCCCACCCTCACCTCCAGCCAATATCAAGCCCCGGCACAGCTTCACTCACAATAAGGGATGGCTCCACCCCAGCTTGCCCAAAAGGCATCTTAAAGTCTCTTGGAAAGTCACAGGAGGTTGCCGTGGAGACAGGGAGCACTCTAGCCCAGTTCAAACTCTATGGTTCAGACCCCTTACTACCTAGTCCCTCTGCCCATGCTCTCTCTATGGCCATGAGAGGTACCCAGTCCCTCTGCCCAATTCCTCTCTATGATCATGCCCCAGGGTCTGTTTTGTGTGTGCGTAAGGTATGGGGGGTATCCTCCAGTAGCTACCTGGATACTCACCCTGGCTGGCGCAGGATCACCTGGTTCCCCCTTGGGCCCTGGCTTTCCAGGGAGCCCCATGAAGTTCTGGAACCCTTCTGGCAGCGTTGGGCACACTTCACAGGGGTCACCCTAGCAGAAGGGAAAGACCATGAAAGGACAGGGTGGGGCCTGGGGAAAGGCCTAGGGAAGGTCGTGTGCCTCCTACCCACACGAGCTCTAGACACTGGGTGGGTGGCCAGCGCCTTGTCCCCAGCATCCAAGTAGACAGCAGGAACATTGCAGGGGCTTCCTGTTCAACTGACTCATATATTCAAGGTATAGCTCCTGGACACCACAAAACTACATCCTCACAGCAAGCTATGGGAAATGAACATGCGCCATTGACCAGCGTGGAGACTTGGGCTGAGAGAAGCTAATCGACCCGCCACGTTCACAGACCACGTGGGTGGCAGAGGAAGGCTTTGAGCCCAGCTGACCCACAAACCAGGCTCTTGCTAACCACACACGCCTTCCACAGGAATAAAGAAGAGGCGAGGGTCCAGCACCCTGGGCCCAGGGCCCTGGGTGCTCATCTGCAGAGAAGGGCCCCCACCCCAACCCAGGGCAAGCAGGCCCCGGACTCACCTTCTCTCCCTTCACCCCCGGCACCCCTGGCTTCCCCTGTTGGAGAGGAAGCAGGAGGCATTAGTGCCAGGGAAGGGGAACTGGGGTGCCAAGAGAGGGCCCAAGGGCCCAGCCCCTCCCTCTGAAGGCCTTGGGAAAGCAGACCCGGGCATGGTGGGCAGTGACCCCCCACCCCGCCAGATCGGGGTCACTCACAGGCTTCCCGCCAGGGCCTTCCTTTCCTGGTGTCCCAGAGCTGCCCTGTGGTCAGAAGAAAGGTTAGAGGGGAGGCTCATGACCTTTGTGACCTCAGCCCATTCTCCCCGTCCCCGTCCAGTCCCCTCTGTAGATGGCAGGACAATCTCTGCCAAATCTCCCATCTCCATGTGGCCCATCTGCCCAGTAAACCCGCCTTCCCCATGTGTAACCTGAGCACAGGACGGGAGAGAATGAGGCCTCTGTGCACCCTTCCCCATGGGTGCAGCAGGTGAAGAGGTGATCAGGGTGACCCCAGAGAAATCACAGCAGGCAGACATTTCGAGGGCTTTCTGCTCATCAAGGCGTGAAGCCCTACAATGAGCTTGGGCACCTCAGCGAAGGCCACGTTGGTCATTACTAGGCTTAAGCTTCCTGTCCCCATGCTTGGGGACAGACCAAGGTCACACTTCAGCGAGCACTGGGATGGGAACACTCCCCACCAAGGACCTGGCTGAGCCGAGCCCCCTCAGCCAAAAGCCTGGCCTCTTCCCTGGGACCCAAGCCCCTACCCCTACCCCCACCCAGCACAAGCTCCGCCATGTGCCTGCACCCCACCTTGCTTACCTTGTCTCCCTTGGGTCCTGGAGGCCCACCTGGATCCCCCTGAGGGCAGAAATAGGGTGGAGGGCCATTTCTCAGAGGCCCCTTCTTACAGTACAGTGAGACCTTTTACCCTAACCCCTTCCAAACAGGACCCCTGAGATAGAGCCTTGTCCCCCAGCCCTGGCCAGGGCGGGAAAGGGTCTCAGAAAAGGAGAGCAGGAGAGGCAAAGGGGGTACTCACCGGGGTCCCAGGCAGTCCTATCCCAGGGGGTCCGGGGAGGCCAGGGGGCCCAGGCTCCCCTGCCAGACCCTCAGGCCCAACAAAGCCGGGGTCTCCCTGGCAAAGACACAAGCAGACGTGAGGGGGCTGACGCCTCAGCCTGCCAAGTCTCACCTCCGTCCCCCAGACCCACCGCTCACCTTCTGCCCTTTGGGTCCAATGACACAGATCTCTCCTGGCCGGCCCTGTGGGGAAGAGGGCTGGGTCTAAGGACTGCCAGAGGCCTGTCACCTCCCCACTGCGGCAGGCAAGAAAATGCCACCTGTGCCACCCTCACTGCCCCTCCCCAAGCCAGGCCCCACCCCAGTGGCCCAAGGTCATCGAATGTCATCCTCAGGGCACTGCAGGTGCAGTCAGGAGGCCTGGGTTCTCCCGGGTTTGGGTCCTTTTCTGCCCCTCCTTGCCATGCCTCTTGGGGTACAGCCCCTCCCCTCCTGGACCCTGCTCTCCTGTCTTTCTGAGCAAGGGGGTGGGGATTGAATCCCCTGGCAAACTCCAGCACTTCAAGGCCCATGGTGGGGAGTGGAGGAGGGACCCGGGCACCTACATCTCGGCCCGGCTTTCCCGGCAAACCCTTGATGCCTCCATCGCCCTTCTCGCCTTTCTGGCCCTGGGGAAGAAGAGACAAAGTGACTGGGGTTGAAGGAAAGGACTGGAAGAGCCAGGGAAGCTCCAATTGGGGGAGGGGCCCTGCCTTCTAGACCCCTGGTCTCTGCCTCCCCTGAAATTGAACGGCTTCCACAGGAGGGCAGACAACAGAAAGAACTTCCAAACCAGCCAGGCTGCTCACTCTGGGAGCCTGTGGCACGAGGCAGGGTGACTGGGAGCAGTGGGGGAGGGGACTGCCAACTCGGCCCCTGACACCATCCTCTAGGAAGACTTTGCACACCTCCTCCTCATGCCGTAGGACCTGCGACCACCCCGGCACCCATCCCTCAAATCCAGACCTGTTACCTTCTGGCCTGTTGAGCCTGGGAGTCCTGAGGGTCCCTGAGAGGAGGAGGGGACACAAAGAAGGGGTGAGGACGGGCAGCGAGGCTGGGCCAGGGCGTGCCACCCTGCCCTGCCCCAGTCCCACGCTCACCAGGGCTCCTGACTCTCCCTTCTCTCCTTTCGGGCCTTCTGCACACTGTACAGGGAGACAAGGCGTTGAGAGGGGCCCATGGCCCGAGCAATGGGGTGCAGAGGGGCGGGCCCCATCTTGACCCTGACTCTAGCCTCACCTCCAGCTCTTACCTGAAGCGGGGCATCCGGAGAGATTCGGACACAGTCATTGCCCTGGGGGTGAGGAACAGGGATCAGAGCTGGGGCTCCTGGGGGAGTCACCCTAGACCTGCTCTTTCTAGATATCCCTAGAAAATAGAGGCCACCACACACCGACCCCAGAGGGGCCCTGCCCTCAGCCCCCATCAGGCCAGGCTTCCTGCCCAGGAGATGATGGCTCACTTGGCCCCTTCCAAGGCCCCGCCAGGAAGGGTCCTGCAGTGGGCATGGCTGGGGCACTTACCCGTGCTCCCTTCTCGCCCTTGGGGCCTGATGGACCAGGTAGGCCTCGCTCACCTTTCCCTCCCTGTGAATGAAACCAGAATGGTGGCCGCGACCAGAGGGGACAGGTGGGAACCTCCAGGAAATGCTTCCTGCTCCTGGCCTCCTCCACCCACCCACCACGCAAATGCGCACCCCCACACACATGCAGCATCCAGTCCCACCCCAGCCCCACCAGGCACGCAGCATATGGACCCCATACGTATCGTCCACATGCCCCTCCCACCCGAGAGGCTATATTCGGCAAACCGACAGCCTCACGCACGCAGAGGGCATCACTTCCCCCGCGCCCATATGCAAGCTCAGCAGCTCACACGTAGCACACCCAGAGAGGTCCGGGCACACATGTGCTAGACACACACACGCAGGGGGCAGAACCCCATGATGGCTGGGGATCAGGCTGCCCGAGCTCAAGTCTTGTACTTGCTGGCATGTGATTTAAGGGCAAGTCATGTCACCTCTCTCAGCCTCAGTTTCCCCATCAACCAAATGGGGTTCATGTCAGCACCTGCCTCCAGGGGTTGTGGTGAGGAAGAAACGGGATGCAACAGGCAAAGCGCTGGCACACAGTTGGCGCCCCACAAAGGTAGCGCCGAGAGTCATGACGGACTCAGAAGCACAGCTGTTGGCATGCGCCACCCACCCCACGCTCACGAGCTCTGTGGCTCCCTCAGGCACGTAGGTAGGGAGGTCCTGCCCTCAGCCGCACATGCCAATGTGTGTCCCGGAGGTGCATGTAGCCACACCCACATTCAATCACTCTGACACACCCAGTCATGCACACAGGGGCACACAGGGCCTCAGTTTCCCTGAAGTAAAAGGAGAGCACTCACCCTGTAGGATGAGTACTGAGGGGATCGGGAAGGTGATAGGTGCACAGGTGTGCAGCCCAGGGCCTGGGGCACAGCATGGCCTGAGGAAAGGACACACAGCCCCCTGCTCTCTCCAACACACACGCACTCAGTCACCCCACACTCACACAGGCTTGGGCAGTCCTGATATAAACACACGACCACAGGGCCAATGCTATGGGATGGAATGGGGCCACCAAAGATGGCAAGGTGTCCTGTTCTCCATCGGGACTCACCTTAGGGCCAGAGGGACCAAGTGTGACCTAAGGGAACAGAGGAAAGAACATTACACCTCAGGGAGTGGGGAGGAAACTAAGGACTCAGAGAGGGCAAGTGATTCAGCCAGGTCACACAACATGGTAGCAAGACCAGGAGGTCAAGTCCCAGCCCCTGCTCTGTCTCCAGGGCCAACCAGCACGCCAACTCAATTCCTCTAGCTATCAAATTTGCAGAGAGGCTTCATCTACTTTGATAACCTGTCTGGCTTTAGGCTAGCCCCACCCCCCCCAGTTGCTAGAATAACATGGCTGCTCAGTTGCCATGGTAACCCTTGCACATCTGGGGACCATCATCCTTACCAGATTTGGTGGGGAACTGGATCAAAAAAGGAGTAGACAGAGGGATACTTCCTAGTGTAAAGTCAGGGGACTCAGAGCTGGGGGAGGGGGGCTGTGCCCTCTGTGGATCAATGTGGCATGTCAGCTCAGAACATCAGGCCTTGGGGAGGTGGTAACTCATGCTGCATATGGAAGAGGAACAGTTGGGGACCATCTGGGCTCACACTGAGCCCCTCTCCTATTCCCAGAGGAAGGCTGGGCCAGGGCCAGTTATGGAGGGAGAGCAAGGAAATCTGCTCGGGGGGCCAGTGCTGGCTGTGTGACCCCAAGCCAGCCCTTCCCCCTTCCTGGGCCTGCAAGGTGACACGAGAGAACTTCCAAACACAGCAGGCCTGAGACCTTGTGGGGACTGCAGAGCTGAGATCAGCAATCAAGACTCTGATTCCATCCGGCCAGCCACCACCCCACGCCCCTTCCACCCTGGGCCCAATACGCCACCCCACTGGATCCCAGGGCAGGAGGCTGACTTCCGTGCAGCCCTGGCTTGGGGGGTAGGGGTGGGGTGAACCCTAGCTCGGGGAGCCGGGCAGGGAGGGAGTGCAAAAGTGCACAAAGACCCCCTTGTCCTCAACCAGGAGGCTGCCCAGCCAACTCCAGGCAACACCCACCACCCCGCACGCCCTCTGTTCACTCACGTTGCTCTCCCGGGCACCAGGGACACAGGGTGGGCACTGAAAGAGAAGGACAGGCCTGGAGGTCACACACACACACACACACACACACACACACACACACACACCAAGCCCAAAGAGCCTCATGTACGTCCTGGGTGTGACCTAGAGATGCGTGAAGACAGGAATCCCAAAACACAAGCCTCGGCCCTCATTTCCCACCAACCCAGACCCACGGCCATTTTCCAGATGAGGAAACTAAAGCCCAGAGAGGAACAGTAGTGGGCCCTGGGTCACACAGCATGTCAGGGCAGAGTGAAGACCAGAATTTAGAGGTTCCATGGCCAGGACCTGGGCCCTCCCATGATGCCCATGGCCATCTGCTGCCAGCTCAGCAGGGCCGTCCTCCAGGGCTGCTGCTCCACTACTCAGGGAGAGGCAGTGGGCAGATGGGCCCAGCGTCAGGCCCCTGCGGAATGCTGGGAGCTGTGTAGTCAGGAGTCACCCCCATTCCCAGGCTCTGTGCCCCGAGGCTGTGTCAAAGGTCTCGTGCTGACACCCCCAGCCAAGGCCTCTGGCCAGCCCGATGGGAGGCTCACCTCATCGGCATCTGTCTCCTGATGCACCTGGGGAGAGGGGACACATGGAAGTGGGCAAGGAGCTCAGGGGATCAAGCACTGCTCCAGCGCCCCTGCCCAAGAGCCTGCGGAGCGGGCTGTCTAGAGAGCGCCGGGTACTGGGTCTGTCCCACCCCGTCTGTCTTTCCTTCTCAGAGCTGGCACCTACACGGCCTGCGCTCTGCCCGGGCAGGAGAGAGTGGGGGTGGAGTGTCTTCTCCGAGGGGTTACAGGGGGCATGCACAGGGCAGACCAGGGGCACCGCGGGCTCCTCCCCTGCCCACGCCTCTACCTTTGCTCCCCTTTCTGCCTTCTGGCTGCTGCTTCCCGTCAGTTGCGCGTTCACCTGGGCAGATGGAGCAATAGGAACCCTGAGGAAGGGTGTTCTGGGGCCCATGCAGGAAGGGGCACCCAGGCAGGGCGCATGGACCCCAGGCACCCCCTGAGCCTGGCATCTGGCCCCTGCCAGGACATCAAGGGCCTGCTCAGGCCGCCCCCACAGGCGCCCCTTCTTCCCCCCACCCATGTGATGTCGGAGAAAGCAAGACTGGGAGTGAATAGGATCCTGTGTTCCTCCAGCCAGAGGCTGGGCACGATGCCCGGGTGGACAGAGAGACGGCCCAGCCAGCGCTGGGGCTGAGGGAGGAACAGGGCTTCCCTGCCACCGCCAAAGAGCCTCAGATGGACAGAGCAGCTGGCCATGGTGCTGGGCAAGGGAGCAAGCTCTGGGGAAGCAGCGTGACCAGGCTTCTGGTCCCAGGTATCCCTGTCCTGGAGAAACTGCCTTGGCAGCGAGACTGGTTCTGGCCTCATCAGGAGGGTCCAGGTGGCATCAGTGAGGGGCTGGGCAGTGCCCGAGCTAGATGGGCATGACTCTCGATACCAACAGGTGGGCACAGGGTGGCTGTCTCTGCCTCCCTGAATCCTACAGGGACAGGGCCTCCAGAGCCCGTCCTCCCTTGGGCTCGGGGAGGAATGACCCTGGTGCAGAACTCAACTGGGTCAGGGGGCAGCTCATTTCTGTCTGTCCTGCCCACCCACCTTGCTGTTCTGAGGCTCTTCCAGGCAGAAGCAGCGAGTGTAGACCTTGCCCTCTGTCTGTGGGTTGATCTCGATGAGCTCATTACTCTGGGTGTCCCGGCGGGCCTTGGAGGACTCTGGGGGGCACTGTTCAGTGTGGGGGTAGGGGATGGATCAATACAGACGCAGACACATCCCAAGACCTCCCCGAGTCCCCTTCCAGATCCCGTCCCATCTCCAGCACACAGTGCCCCCCAGCTGTTCTATGGCGGCCACTCACCCCTCCTGGTAGAATCTCACAGCAGCCTTCCTCCAGCACAAGCTCCGGGTCGCAGTAGATGTGCGCCTGCTGAAGGTCAAACTGCAGGGAGACATACAAGTTCATTTCATCTTCTCAAACAGCCCTGTGTCCTGGCCCCCAGGGTGGCACAGAGATGTCTCCACCCCATGATTTGAGTTCAGGGCATTTCCAGTCTGGCCTAGGAGACCATCAAGAATAGAGCTGCCACCAAAAGTAGAACAAAACTGCAGGGGCAGGAAAGAGGAAGAGGAGGCCCAGAGGAACAGGAGGAGGGGGCTCAGGCAAGTGGGGCCTATTTAGCAGATGGGTGTGCAAGGAAAGGCATGCGGGTGGCAGACTCGGCACAGGCAAAGTGCAGACGTGTGAAAGTGCTGGGCGAGCTGGATGGCCAGGGTGAAACTGCCCAGGGCAGAGCTGCACGGAGAGACGCAAAGGAAGATGCTGCTGCGAACTCTTAGAGGAACCAGATCACGAAGGGCCTCGAGTGCCAGGTTAATATGTGTAGGCTGCATCTGCAGGGTAATGGGGAGCCACGGAAGGGTTCTGAGCCAGGGAAGGTCCTGGTCTGATACAGACTCCAGGGAGCTCACTCAGGCTCTCGGAAGGTAGAAATAGAGCCCAGGGCCCAACCTAGCACTCACAGAGACGGGCTTGCCCTGCTCAGCATCCAAGCCCAGAAACACATGGCCCACAGGCCGCAGGGGTCGCCAGGGCCCCAGAGGTTGGGAGGAGGCTGAGATGCAGTCCACGTGGATGGAGGCCACACGTCCCGCCACGCTCAGCATCAGCTTGTGCCAGCGCAGGTCGAAGAGCTGAGGCACTGGAAAGATGCAGGACACGAAGTCGCCATCTTGGCCCTGAGCCCGGAGCTCCAGACTCCGCTCTTGGCTGTTGACTTCCAGGGAAATCTGTGCAGAATTGGGGAAGGGGCAGGACAGAGTCAGAGCTCCAGAGCCACGGAGTGGCAAAGTCCAGGGCCCTCAAGTTCATTTTACAGGAGGGGACACTGAGGCCCAGAAAGGGAAGAAAGCCAGCTAAAGTCACAGAAAAGTACTGAAAGAATGGGATACCTCTGGTGGACCGGGGGCAACCTCAAGGATGGGCACTTGGGATGCTGCATGGAAACCCCAGAAATGGCGAGCTGGTGTGGGGGTGGGGCCACTGTACCACTGATGTCCCAAGAAGCCACAAGGGTGGAGGAAGCTGAGCTCACCTGAGGGTACCCATCTCCATCGGTCACTTGGAACAGGTACCACGTGTTGTGGTTGGTATGTTTCTTCAACAGGAGCGTCAGCACCAGGGCAAACTCTTCCGGGAGCCCCCGAGGGAATACTCGTCTGGGGACAGAGCAGAGGGTGCTCTGAGGCTCAGGCAAGGGCCTGGTCACTGCCCACTCTGGAGCCTCAGGCTGAGGAGGCCACCCAAGACACACAAAGGCACACACCTCCAAACACAGGGACATTCCTCATTCCTTTTTTTTTTTTTTTTTGGTACTGGGCATTGAATCCAGAGGCTTTCTATACCCCCAGTCCTTTTTACTTTTATTATTTTTTTATTTTGAAACATGATCTGGCTAACTTGCTGAGGCTGATCTTGAACCTGCCATCCTCCTGTCTCAGCCTCCCAAGTATTGGAATTACAGGCGTGTGCCACCACACCCAGCTGGTACATTCATTCATGCTGCACACATTTATTGAGTGCCTTCTAGGTGTCAGGTGTAGGACTGGCTGCTGGGGAGAAAAGTGGAAATATAGGTTTCCCCCATGGAGCCTCGGGGTCTGATGGGGTGATGGTGGGACCATAAACCAAGAATCCCCAGAATGACTATTTCATTACTGCATTATAATTTTGGTTTCTTTCCAAGGAATCGAGGATACCCTGGGGCAAATAACTGGGCACAGGGGAGGGGATTAGAAGGAGATGCTGAAAAAAAGATGGAAAGAAAAAGTCGGGCATGGTGGCACACGCTTGTAATCCCAGTACTTGGGAGTCTGAGACAGGAGGATCTCAGGTTCGAGGGCAGCCTCAGCAAATAGTGAGACTTACATCAACCTAGCGAGACCCTGTTTCAAAATAAAAATAAAATAGGGCTGGGGATGTAGCTCAGAGGTAGAATGCCCCTGGGTTCAATCCCTGGTAACACACACACACACAAAAAAAGATGGAAAGGTTTCTACATGACCAGAGCAACAAGAAAGAAAGGAACATTCGGGGAGTTGAGGACAGAGAGGTAAGCAGGGGCCAGACAACTCAGGGACTGGTAGGAATTTGGACTTCACACACGTGGACACACACACACACACACACGAGCACACATGTGCACACACACAGAACACGCAGGCGCTTGCCAGGTCCCCCCCTACCCCTACTGGTGTTCTCATTCTCCCAGAAGCCACAAGATAACAGACCTGGCCCTGCCCACTGCTAGTCAGAGATGGGGGCAGGTGCCTCCTGCAGCCCACCCCGCAAGCCCAGGGTGGAGATCAGGTTGATTCCTGACAGGGGGAAGGATAAAAAGACCCCCCAGAGAGGCCCCTGGACTTGGGCCCCACATCTAGAGTTGCTGGGGCATGGCCGAGGCGCGTATCAGTTCCCAGTGGTCACACCAATGCCTTTACCGCGTGGGCTGGGTCAGGGGGGCTGCCCCCAGGCGCAGGATGAGAGGCCCCTTGGGGTTGCGGATCTTCTTGATGGCAGATGTCTTCATGAGGCTAAGTCGGCGGATGAGGTTGAAGCCTTCGGGGGAGACACCAGATGGAGAGCTCAGCCGGGCAGTAGAGAGAGGTGCAGTCCACTCCAGGAAGACGGCAGAGGGGGACAGCGGGATGAGAGGGGCACTCACCAGTCACGTTGGCTGAGAGGTCGCTACTGTGTTCCAACTTGAGTCCTTCCTGATGTGAAGGCGGGCACTGCTCACCTGGAAGAGAATTGGCCAAGGAGCACCGGGGGCTCCGGCGGAGTCCTGGGGAGCCCGGGAGGGAGCAGTTTATAGTCTTCATTCTGGACCTTTAGCCCCCCATCTTGAGGCCGCTCTCACACGCGCTTTCTGATCCTGGCTGCCCAGGGAGCCAGGAAGAGCCCAGCATAGTCAGGAAGACCGAGGCCTGGACCAAGGCCACAGAGCAGGACCAGAACTCCAGGAACCCAAATCTTCCAATGCCTGCGGTCAGGGACCAGACTAGCAAGGCAGGGAATGAGAGAAAGCCTGGGTGGCACCAGAGCACAGGCAGGGTAGGGAGCCATGCGTGTCCGTGTGCTCCCTCCATGACATACACCCAGGTTGGGGCAGAGATGCATTTTAGGGGTGCAAAATGTCAGGTTCATGCATACTTTGTGTCATGTACAATTGCAGGTGAACATCTGTGCATGTATGAGTTGTGGATCCCCATGCCATGAGGGATGCCATGCACAGCTGGTACACGTGTTCTCTGCAATGGGTGGAGTTCCAGTTCCCACATTCAAAGCAAACAAGCAGGCCAGACACAAGTCTCAGCTAACAGAATGACTTTTCACCTAGATAACCATCTAGTGAAACCGTGAGAAGAAACAGAGGGTCTGGGGGGACCACAAGCTCAAAGACACCACCAAGGCCCTGGGCTCCAGGCAGGGCATAGGAAGGGGATAAGGGCTCCTGAGAAGGGGAAGGTTTAATGCAAGTTTCCAAAGCCCTGAAGGGACAGGCTGGCAGCAGCCATGGTCCTCCCTCTCCCTGGGGCGGAGAAGTACTAGGGGAGGTGCTACACCAGAGAGATAGAGACTAGAATCAAAAAGGCCTTCCTAACCAGGCAGATGGGGAACTGGGAAAAAACAGTAAAGTCAGGTCCTAGACGCTGGCACCGCCCTGCCCCGGCTAGCCTGCCTGAAAGAAGGAATCCTGGTCCCTGGGCATGGTGACCCCACTAGAGTCTCCCTCCCCCGGGTCTGGCCAGAAAGACCATCACTGTCTTTAGCATCGTAGCAGCAGTGGGTGACTCACCCCTTGGCAATGGGCCCAGATTCCTTACAGATGTTGAAATTTTCTGCCCCAGCCCCCCAGGGGACCTGGTGAGGGAGAGGAGAGCAACACTCCCGCACACATTTGTGGGAACACGCATGTGTGTGTGTGCATACGTGTACACACTCACCCCCCGTGCACGACCCCTTTTGCTTTGCTTCAGCACCTTGGTTTCTCTGCCTCCCTCGGCTGGCTGGATTTGGGTTCTAGAAGTTCTGCTGCTGTCTGGCTAAGCAGCAGAGACACAGAGCCCAGAGGGCACCCAGCAGTGCCGGGCGGGTTGCCTGGTCAACATCCCCTGGCTGCAGGACCTGGAAAGCGGCACCCTCTGCCTCATCCAGAGTCTGGGCCTCCACGGAGCCTTTTATTGGAGATCCAGGCTGGCGGTGGAGGAGGAGCACGTGGGCTGGAGGATGGATCCTCCACCAGGACAAGGAGCAGAGGGGCCTGGTGCTTTCAGGATGCAACTCGGCTGCCTTCTGCAGGGAGAGCGCAGCGCCTGCGCCCCCACCCACAGCGCACAAGGCTTGCAAAGGTGGGTCTATGTATTCTGGGCAGGACGCTGTTCTCCCCGACACAGAGACCCAAGACGACAAACACAGAGCCAATCCAAGATGTGAACACAGATGCCCAGAGACATGAATATGCACAGAAACACGTGCATACACACTCCCCAGCTCACCCTCACAGGCTTGAGTGTGCAAGTACCTCAGGCCATCCTGAGTGAAGCCCCTAGACTCCCCCATGAACGCCCACATGACCGGCACGTACATGGGCATATATATGCAAAGACCCGGGCACCTCAGGGTACCCTGACCCTCCTGTGTCATCTCACCTGGATTTGCCCCATGGCTGAAGGTGGCCCAGAGACTGAGCAGCCACAGGCCAGGAGCCCAGGATATGTGCATCCTGGTCAGGAGGGGTCAGCCACAGCGGCGGCACCTGAAAACCACAGAGACCAGGAAGGCAGACTCCTGAGTTCCCACAGCACAGCTCCGTCTGCGGGCAAGTACCGCCAGCCCATAGGGCCCAGTTGCTGGGATGGGGGTGGCAAGAGGTCTGAACAGACATGGGTCCCTCTCAGGGGCCCCACCACAGGCTGGGAGCAGGATCTGGGCAGGGGAGACAATCAAAATATTTAACCACCGGTATGGCACAGATGTTGACCAACGTGAACAGAATGCCGGCCAGGGCACTGAAACAGGGCCCGCAGCCTCTGCTGTGCTGGTGGGTACTTGCTGGATTGATGGGAGCTCTGGAGGGTCCTAGGCCAGGGAAGCTGGGATAGTGAGGGGCTTGAGGCAGAGGCTATTCATCAAACACTTGGAAGTATTGGATACTTCATCAACTTGAGCACTGTGCTGGCAAACACCAGCCTGGTACCTGGCTAGCTATGCCCAGCTCAGCACAGACAGCCTTGCCAGGCACCCACAAGGTCAGGGGCTGCAGACTGGGCAGTGTCCTGGCAGGTGTTACAGGCCTGTGTGTGGGCCAAGGAGGCTTCCCCGTGGATACAGTGGGAGGGAGAGCAGGTCGCCAGGGCTCAGGACCTTGTTGCCAACCTCCCGTACTGATGGATGCTCGTCTTTTAGTTTTATTAAACCCTGATGGATGGGCCCAGATAAATCAATGCAGGCTCAGCACGCGGCCAGCAAAGTCATACATCATCCAGCCTCCACCAGGACAAGCAACTCACGTGCGCACACAGCCACGCGCGTGTCAGCAGATGCACAGACACATATAGGGTGCCGGTGCAGGCACACAAACCTGCCTCCTCACAGGTATGCTCACAGACACACATGACAACTGACAAACCCAGACACACCAGATTGCACATACACATACGCACACTGCCAGCTCATGACCACCCTCCAGTAGCCCTTCCTGTTGGGAAGTTCTTATGCAAGTCTGACCTCATTCCTTCCAGTGGAATCCTACTTTCCCTCCCTTGGTCCTGGAAAGGACCCCGGCCCCCAGGATATTTGGAGGTGAACTCCAGCCCTTCCTCCCTGGGATAGAACTGTGCCCCCACCCCATTCATCCCCCATCCTAGGGATGTGCACATCCCATCTCTCAAACCCTTTCCTGGCCTTCCCCTTCTGCCAGCCAATGGAAGGGCTGCCAGCTGTGGGCGGCATGTGGGGACTTGTGGAGGCGGGAGTGCGCTCAAGTCCTCTTCCGGCTCCCAATCCCTGGCCTCTACTCCATATGCCCCAGTCTGAGTGGAGGGCTACACTTCCAAGGACATGGCCCACCCCAGCACAGAGACACAGATTTGGGGGCGGAGAGAGAAGCAGCAGGATGGAGTTTATAGTTCATTCCCCTATAGAGAAGAGGACTAAGGCTCAGAGAGGGTATGCCATGTGCCCCAGGTCACACAGCAAGTCAGGGGCAGAAAGGGCCCTTGAACCCAGAGCCAGGTGGCAGCCCCAGTCCATGCCCACTTACCGGTGGCTGGGTATCTCCTCACCTCACTGAGCAGCGATCCAGGCAACCAGCCAGGGGAAGCAGGGCCTGGGTTCCACCAGCTCCCCTAGGGTCCTTGATCCTGCCGCCGCCGGGTCCCCAGCTTCCCGGCGCGCTCTCCCTTGCCCGGCAGAGTGCAGCCCGGCATACGTACGCACGCCTGCCGGGACTGCCGGCCACTCGGGTGGGGGAAGAGGGGCGGTTCCAGGGGCTGGGGGCCTGCCAGGCGGCTAATGCATCCCAGCTGGGCCGGCCCGCCAGGGGGAGGAAGAGGGCGGCGGGAGGGGCTGCGGAGGCGGCTGGCCGCCTGTCTGATGGACCGACGTACAGCCCCGCTCCCGGCCTGGCCCGGCGCCTGGGCCCGCCCCTCCCACTTCCCCGCCAGGTGAGCAGAGGCGGGACCCTGCGTGCCCAGAGCTGCCCTGGAAGGGGGCTCCTGCGGGCAGACGGGCGGGCGGGAGGCCCGGCTCTTTAAGAACCAGGCCTGGAGTCTGAAGGGCCTCCCCTGTGCCCCCCTTCCTCTTCCCTGGCCGGGCCCCCAGAAGGCTGGGGGGTGGAGACCCTCCTCCCAAGATCCCTGGAACCCGTGACGTGGCTGCTGCCCAGGCCACAGTGGTCAGCTTTTTCCAGCTCCTCGGCCTAACGGTCCCGGTCTGCCCCTCTCTCTGGGGGTGGGGAAGGAAGAGGAGCCCCCCACCCCTGTGCTAAATTAACCCCTTCCGCTCTGGCCTCATTCCCAGAGAACTGGAACCCAGAGAGTTCCCTGTTTCTCCTTACCTGAGGTTACAAGGGCTCAGACCCCTGCCCTCTGCTGGGCCTGTAGCTTCAAATGTGCTATTTAACGAGCACTCCACTTGCACATCTGTGAGATGGGATGACCTGCCTCATGTACCTTCATTAAGGGAATGAGTTAAAGTCTGTAAAAGTGCTTATGGTCTGGCACATAGAGGAGAAATATTTGCTGCTCTTTTCATTATTATTGTGATCCCTGGCAGGGGCTGGGGCTGGGAGTCACACTTGCCTTATATCCAGGGTCCAAGGAAGCAAAACTAAATGAGGTTGGATGAAAGATTGGACTTTGTTTCCAGTTTTATTGAGGACAGGGGAGGTTGACCAAGGTGAACCCCACATACACACACACACACACACACACACACACATACACACACAAAGGGTACCCCCTGGAGGCAGCAATTTTCTTGGCATCAAGGTTGAGAAAACATGAAGAAGTGGGTTCAGGAAGCCCATGATGGATAAGAATGGATGTGGGGTTGATGGGGGAGCAACTGGAGCCTTGAGTTGAGGGGTGGGCTCCTGGTTGAAGCAGCACGGTATAGCTACAGGCCTGCGGCCTCATCTAACTTGGGTAAGGGGCAGACAGGCCTGGGATTTCCCGCCTCCAGACCCAGAGGCGCTGAGTCAGTGGAAACCCCAACTCCAGCACGCCACGGAGGCGCCCCCGCTGTGGTCCCTGCGCAGAGCTGGGCCCAGATGTGGTGGTGGCAGTGGTGGGGCCTGGGAAGCGCTGAGCTCAGCAAGCTGGAAGAGCAGGGGGCGGGGCTTTCTGAGGCTCTGGCTTGAGGGGTGGGCCAGTCAATGCTGGGCATTTGAGAAAAATAGGGAATACATATAGGTCAGGCTCTGTTCTAAGAATTCCACATATGCTAACTCCTTTAATCTCCACAGCAACTCTCTGAGGCAGAATTCTAAGCTTCTCCCCATCTTGCTGATGGGGAACCTGGAGGAATAACACACTCGCCGGAGCAGAGACCCACATCCAGCCGTTCTCACCCACTGTGCCTGCTCATGCGCCAGGTGGGGGGTGGCTGGGTCAGAGCAGCCAGAGCCGGGGACCCAGGAACCCGAGAAGGGGAAGTCCAGATGCCTTCACAGAGCACCTCAAGGTGCTCACAGCAACAGCCAAGCTTGAGACACACCCTCCACCTGAATCCACCATCGCAGACATAGCCCAGAAATGTGCCCATGTCCCTCTTCCCTCCCTCCGACACATATGTGTAGGCAGTCAGATTGGGTCTCCCATAGCACTTGGGTGTGTACACTCCACATGCACCTCTAGGCACTCATGTTCACACAGACATGTGCACACACTCGCACATCTCCTAAACATACACATGAAGCCACAGGTAGGAGCCCAGGTGGCCCACAGGAATGTGCCCCTGGACATAGCCAAACATAGCTACCTCATTCTCAGAATGTATGCGTGCAGCACCATGTGCGCTTGAATGTGCACACATAGTCATGTGCACGCGCACCTAGATGTGTGCACACGCACACATAGAAGGGCAGACATGTACCCACAGGCATTGTTACTCAGATAGGCAAGAAGAGACGCCTGTAGACCTGTGGCACATACATGTGGGTGCACATGGACACAGGTGGCCACAAGGACTTAGCCCCCACAGGAGCACTCAGACACGCACACACTGACACACACGCACATACATACATGAACCCATGCTGACACATTTCCATGCATTCAGCCTCAGCCCAGCATGCCAGCAAGCAGGGGATCCCGTGAGGCCAGGCTCGATGCCCTCACCCCAGATGGCATCGCCACGAGGTAATCAATGCTGCTAATCGCCACCAGCTGCCCTGGAGCCTGCCTGCCGCCGCTGGGTGTGGCTACCAGGGCCTCCTGGGCCTAGGGTAATGTGCCCAGATGTTAGCAATGCTCAAGGGAATCCCCATCTGGCAGTGGCAGAGCCTGGGGCTCAGGGAGGGTAAAGAGCTAAATAGGGCCTGGTCCCAACAGACCCAAGAGCCCCCACACATCCAGGCAGAGGTGGCCTGGATGTCTTTGGCATGCACAGTGGTCCTGGGCCTCTGCATGCACGCTCAGGCCTCAGCGTAGGTGCATACAGGTGCACACACACACAGACGTATCACACATGATGGATTGTTCTTCACAGATCTGCTCCTCCCTGCGTTCCTCATCCTGGTAAATGCCACCATAATTCATTCAGATGCTCAGGCCAAAAGCCTAAGCCTGCTTCTTCCTTTCCCCCACCCCCATCCAATCCTGTCACTGCTACCCCCAAAACACAGGCCACATCCATCCACTTCTCCCCGTCTCCACCGCTGCCACCCTCACTGGAGCTGCCATCGCTTCTCACAGCGACGTCACAACAGCTCCCAACTGCTCCGCCCGCGGCTTGCAGCCACTGCTCTGCACCTCCTGTGGCAGCCACGTCAACCCTTCCTGCCCCGCCACTAGTTGGTTTCCAGGTCTCTAAGTTGCTGAGGCTGGCTGAGAACCTTCTTCTCTATTGAGACAATCAATGTCTCCAGACATTGTCAAATGTCTCCTGCGGGGTGCAAAACTGCCCCCCTGTTGAGAACCACAGGGGTAGAGAGTGATCAGGCAAGGTGCTCCTAGATGCTAAAGTACCAGGTGAGGTGCGTCAAGCTGGGATCTTATAGCTTGCCTTTTGTGTCTCTGTCTTTTCTCACACTTTCTGTGTCTTTATGTCTCTGTCTCCTATCTCTATCTCTGATTTCCATGCCACTGTCTCTGCTTCTGTATCTAACTCTCTTCACCCTGTCTTTCTCCATCTGCCCATGCCTCTGTTTCTGTGTCTGGGTCTCCAACTCTCTGGCCCTGCATCTCTCTCACTCTCTTATCCCCCGCCCTCACTCCTTGCCCTAAATCAGTACTGCCGCCATGTCTCCACAGCTGTCAACGTCTCTGTGGCAGGGAGACCCATCTTTCACCGTTGGTGGCAGCTTTATGGTCCTAGCGGGAGGGCCAGTGCTCCTCTCTGCTAATGCCTCATTTGCCCTGAAGGGCCAGGCCATCACCTCACGGACACCCTGGGCCTGGCAACGTTCCTCCCCACCCAGGCCCAGTCAGGGTATCTCACTTCTAGTCGCTCACATTGGCACGCACCTGCTGGGTCTGACCACTCTAATGGAGAGGTGAGTCCAGACCTTGATGGGCACAGCTGTGGATATGGCAATGGCCAGGGCAGGGGGAGGAAGACACTCCAGGTATCCTGGGCCCAGCTTGGTTGCCCCCTGGGCTCTGCCCACCTGTTCTGAGAGATCTATGGAGAGGCAGCAGGCACCCATTGCATGATCTGAGTCACAGTCCCCGAGTGCCAGTCCCCACTGTACCATAAGGCAAACTATAGGATCCCAGCTTGACGCACCTCACCTGGTACTTTAGCATCTAGAAGCACCTTGCCTGATCACTCTCCCCCTGTGGTTCTCAACAGGGGGGCAGTTTTGTGCCCCCCTCAAGACATCTGACAATGTCTGGAGACATTATTGATTGTCTCAATAGAGGAGAAGGTTCTCAGCCAGCCTCAGCAACTTAGAGAGGCCCTCAGCAACTTAGCAAGACCCTGTTTCAAAATTAAAAAAAAAAAAACTAAAAGGACTGGAGTTGTAGCTCAGAGGTAGAATGCCCCTAGCTGGGCGTGGTGGCGCATGCTTGTAATCCCAGTCCTTGGGACGCTGAGACCAGAGGATCCGGGTTCGCGGCCAGCCTCAGCTACTTAGTGAGGCCCTCTGCAACTCAGTGAGACCCTGTTTCAAAATAAAAAAGATAAAAAAATAGGGCTGGAGGTGTAGTTCGGAGGTAGAATGCCCCTAGAGTCAATCCCCAGTATCTGAAAAATAAAAAATAAGAAATAAATAGAGAAGGAGCATGCCTCTGGCACCTAGAGGGTAGAGGCCAGGGATGTTGCTAAATATCCCACAATGCACAGGACAGTCCTCCCAATAAAGAATTATCTGACCCCAAATGTCAGTAGTGCCGAGGCAGAGAAGCCCTGCTCTGCCCCTAGAAGCTTCTGCTCCGTGGAATCCCCATTCCTTGACCTCCTTTAAACTCTTAATCATACTCTGACCAGGAGTGGGAGTCATTAGAAGACTCAGGACACCACCAGAGTTTGATCGTAGCTCTGCCTTTAATAACAGCAGCTAGCATTTATGGAGCCCTTCTAAAGTGCTGGCTGGTACCAGACATGGAAAAACCCAATTTACTCTCACTGCGACCGCAGGAGGCGCAGGCCTGTCACCAATCCCATCGGAAGGAAGAGGAAACAGAGAGAAGGCGCATAGTCAGCTTAAGGCCACGCAGCGGTCACAGATGGAGCCTGGATTTGAACTGGTCATTTGGGGACAGGTTCACAGGGCAGAGTACTGTCTGAGAAAGAGCCCCATAAGGCAGGTGCCTGGGCAAATCCTTTCCTTCTCTGGGCCTCCTTTTCTCGTCCGTCCAATGAGATCCACTACCTCATTTAACCCCACAACAATTCTAGGAGGTAAGGCACTCAGTAGGAAGTCAAGGATTCAAGATTTGAGTCTGTGTCACAGGCTGGGAACAGAGATCTGAACTCAGCTCTGCCTGACCCCGAGGCCCATGAGTAGTTCTTACACTGGTAGGACTTGGTATACACAGAGGGTCAGGAGCCATTCCGGGGCTTCTGAATACAACTTTATTTTTGAATTTTTACAGTCTGGGGATCAATCCCAGGGCCTTGTGCGTGCTAGGCCAGTGCTCAACCACTGAGTTGCATCCCCGGCTCAATTGGTACTATGACCCCCTCCTTAGCTTCTGATTCCAGAGTTTGCTTTTCTCACAAGTTCCCGGGTGATGCCGCCCAGGGAGCACCTTCAAGAACCCTGCAGCAGGCATGATGTTAGAGTGCTTCAACCTGGGTCCAGATCCTGACTCGGGCTCTTGCTGACCCTGTAACTTGGGATATCACCTAACTCTTCCTCTCACAGCCTCTCACTTCCTCTCATGGTGGTTGCTGAAAGGATTAAAGGAGATGTTGACCAAGGGAAAGCCCCTCTCACAGTGCTGGCACCTGCTGAATGCTCCCGCTGGCCTGCATCAGGGTCCCCTCCCCAGGAACTTCCCCCTCCCCAGACAGAAGAAGCTTGCAGAGGGCAAAGACTAAATCTTCCTTTTCTCCTGACTCCAGCCGCCTCCCCCGGCCTGTGTAGACCAGTGCACAGAGAGGACATCTCAGAACAAGCACAGGAGGGGCAGCAGGATAGAACTCACATCTTCCCAGGCATCCCCAGGGGCCTCTGCCCCTTAGCACAGGGCCTCGGGGAGCAATGTGCACAGGCCACATTGAGGATACCCAGGCTGGCCTGGCCCTCAGCCTTCCTCCAGACTCCACCCTGTCCCCAAGGACCCCAATCTTTCAGGGCAAGAGTTGGCCTCCCAAGGCCTGGTGTCAGATTGTATGCCCTTACCCAGGCATCCCTTTGGCTATTGACCAACTCAAGGCAGTACTGCTGTGCTGTGTTATGCTGTGTTATCCTAGGCCTCTCTGAGCCTTAGGTTTTTCACCTGTAAAAATCAAACATTTGCTTAGCATAGTGGCTAAGGTTGGGGCTCTAACCCTGGGATAACTGGGTTCAAATCCCACTGCTGTCAGCTGTGGGCTTTGACAGATTACCCCACCTCCTGGAGTGAGCCTTGGTTTCCTTGTTGGTAAAGTGGAATTGTCCCTACCTCACAAGGATGCGGTGAGGGTTACTGAGAGGGTACATATAAAGTTCTGAGCGTGCTTCCTGGAACTCAGCAAATGCCAGCCATCCCAGACAATGAGTGCCCATAGCCCCGCCACCACAATGCACGCAATATGTTGGCTGGCTCCCTCCCTTCCACTCTCCCCAACATTTAGCTTTGAGACTGTCTCCACCTTCCTTCCCACATGGGGGTGGAGAAGACAATTGGGACAGGCCCATCAGAGAGATCCAAGCAGACACAGAGGAGGGAGGAGTATAATCAGTTATGGGCCAGTGATGGGTTAGAGCATCTGGCGCCCTGCTAAACCATAGAGCACAGAAGGACCTACTTTTGCTACCATTTTTCCCAGAGCCTTGAAGAGCCCCCATGCTTTATAAATACTTGCCGCATGAATGAGAGACGGGGCTCAGTTTCTTCTGAGGACAAATCTCTTCTGTGAGATGCAAACCAAGCAACCTCCGGGTGAGGCATGGGGCGGAGGGGAGCAGCCAGGGACTCCCAGATTCTTTCTTTGCATGCAAGAGCCTCAGACAGTTGGACTCATAAATTCTTCAAATCCTGGACTCTCTGGGTGGAGAGGAGCTTTGGCTGCTGCTTGGGCCCACCTCCTCCCAGGAGTGCCCGGGGTTGGACTGGGGGAGGCCTGAGGACCTGGCCAGCAAGATAGGCTGTCTGAGTGAGGTGAGAGAGGGAATGTTCAGGGTGCAAACCCAATTTTTTCTTTTTTTGTGGTATTGGGAATTGAACCCAAGGGCATTCTACCTCCGAGCTATACCCTCAGCCCCCCCTTTTTAATTTTGAAACAGGTTTCACTAAGTTGCTGAGGATGACCTCAGACCTGCAATCCTCCTGTCTCAGTCTCCCAAGTACTGGGATTACAAGCGTGCACCACCATGCCCAGCAAACTCAACTTTTTCACCAAGGCAGAAAATAAAATCACAGATCAGAGAGGGCCTGATTTTGGCTCTGCTATTTCCTGCTTTTGTCCACTTAGGCCAATTCCTTCACCTCTCTGAGCCATAGTTTCCATAGCTGTAAAATGGGGTGATAATACCACCTAACCACATGGAATTGTTGTGGAGATTAAATGAGATAATGCATGAGACTAAGCCAGCCCGTAGTAAACACTCGAAGATGGCAATTCTTATTAACATTATTATTTGAGGGGGCTGGTAATTTCCCAAGGACTCTTGCATCTCACACCCATGTTCATCTCTGACATTTCCCTCTGTCCCTCCACTTCACTGTTTACAAAGCTGACTTTGTGTCACTTTAAGAGGTCAATGACAAAGCCGGGTGTGGTGGTGCATGCTTGTAATCCCAGTACTTGGGAGGCTGAGACTGGAGGATCCGGGCAGCCTCAGCTACTTAGTGAGGCCCTCCACAACTTAGTGAGACCCTGTTTCAAAATAAAGAATAAAAAATAGGGCTGGGGGTGTAGCTCAGAGGTAGAATGCCCCTGGGTTCAATCCCCAGTACCACCAAAAAAAAAAAAAAAAAAAAAGAGGTCAATGACATAATATGTAAAGAAATAAAACCAACTGGTTTATTGGTCAACCTTGACCATTCAGAAAAGGCCTGACAGTGGTATTTTGGGGCAAAAGAGGACAGGTGGTTGGAAGGTGGGGGGAAAGAGCTTGGAGTTGGGGACCTGGGTTCAAGGCCAGGGTCTGCCTCCATGCATTTAGTGTTAGGTGGCTCCTTGCTCTTTGGCCACAAGGGGAGGCTGAACTTGAGGACTCTTGAGCCCCTTTCATTCCTCAAGTTTGAGGGTCTTAAACCTGTAATGGCCCAAATATGTCCCCTCTTGGGGATGAGGGATGAGAGGTAATGAGTCAGACTGTGTGAGGCCAGGATGCCACCCCTTCTCCCCCACTCAGGCCCAGTACACGCCTCACAGTTTACCAGGTAGGCCAGACCCATCCAAGTCCCCACACCACCTTAGCTGAGCCCCTCCAAGGAGGGGAACTCATTACACTACACCCATTAATCCTCCTCAGTCATGGGGGAGAGGAGAGAAATAGGTGCGGGAGATGGCAACTAACTTGCTGGGCTGGGAAGGAGTCAGGTGTGACTCCCAGCATGCCACTGCTGCTTTTTAAAAAGGTGTTGCAATCGTCGGGACAGTACTAAGCATGTATCACTGCTCCCATTTTAGAGGTGAATGACCATAAACCTGGGTGTAATCCTCAATTTGAACACTTTACAGTAGGGAACAGGCCCTAAAAGAAGCTAAGCAAGTGGCCTGCTAAGAGGCAGAGCTGGGATTTGAATCCAGGGTTATCGCGACACACTTTGTCATGTGATGGGCCTCTTCCTCGATGTGGAACTCAGTTTTCTCATCCGTAGAATGGGGGTGTTTGTTCTAGAACCTCTAAGATCCTGGGTCCCCACTCAGAAGCCTAGAACAGTCTGGTGAGCTTGGGCGGTGGAGAAGGGCAGGTGCAGACGTGATCGGCCCGCCAGGCGGGGGCGCCGCCGCCAGACACACAAAAACAACCAAATAAATCAGGCCAAGGAACTCCTAATCCTTCCCGGCTGTGGCTGCTACCGCTCGCCCGGCCTGGGAGGCGGGCACCGCACGGCCAAGACCGCAGAGTCGAGCCAAGAGACTTGGAGTGATGTCGGGCCATCAAGGCGGCCTCAGCTCCCGCGAGGGAAGCGGGTTGGCCCTCCCGACTGGTGACTCAGGCCTCCCTGACCCCCTCGTGGGTGGGCACGTTCTGGCGCCTCGGGCTATTTTTAGAGCCGGCTCCAGGCCTGGACGCAGAGAGACAGAAGGGGGGCCTCGAGGGGACGCAAGCGCCGGACAGCTCCTCCCATCGAGTTTCAAGTCTCCTGGCCTCCAGCTGTCCACCTAGAAAAGGACAGAAGCACGGGGGCAGGGGTGTCATCACCTGCGCAAGGGTGCGGCGCAGGCCCGGGGGTGCGTCCCCTTCCCCCATCCTCGCTAGGCCCCGCAGTTCCGGAGAGCTGGGCGCGGCTTCCCGAGAAAGCACCTCTGCTAAGTGCGTCCGGAACCTCCCGACGGCGGGTGTCTGCCCATCGGACTACAGGCCAGGGTGGGCGGGGCTCCGGTGACAGAACGCGCTAGGCGAGAGAGGGGAGGGAGCTGCCAGGTTCTTGGGGTCCCGCCCCCACCGTGTCGGCCACGCCTCCAGCCTCACTCTGGCCACGCCTCTTATTAGCCACGCCCCCGGACTGCTTTGATCCCCACCCGTAGCCTGGGTGCCTCCACTGACTCCCTAGGCCACGCCCCCAATGTGGCCCCGCCCCGCCCTGGCCAACCTTGGATCCTGTTCCAGGGTCCAGAAAGTCCTGGATGCAGGGAGGTGGGGGAGGTAGGAACGACGTGAGAGGAACAAGGCCCTCTCCCCCTCCCCTGGTGTGCAGTCAGGGGGGCTTCGGGGGACACAATGGCGCGGTTACTGGAAGCCTCTAGGCTGCAGGACGGATCTGCAGGAGCCAGGCAGTGTTGGAGGCTGGAGGGTCGGAGGCAGCCCAGCACTGAAACAACCTCATGTAGATGGCACGAGGAGGCACACGCGGCGCGTGGACATCTAGGCAGATGTCCCTACCACTGAGCCTAGACGCTGAAGCCACGGTCCTGGAGAGTGGGGGCAGCAGTGCACATGGGCTTTCGTGGCGAGTTCAGGGAGCAGCGTTTGGGGAGTCCCAAGTCGAGGCCCATCCTTCTGGGGGTGAGGGGCGGAGGAAGGGAGGCGGAGCCCGTTCTCCCGGCACCATCTAGTGGGAAGTTTGGGAATCGCGCCGCGCAGAGGTGGGGGGAGGGGCCGCAGCACCGGGAATCCTTCCTCTCCCGGGATGTGCGCTGGCGCCTGCACACCACCCTGCCGCCCACTGTGCTCCAACTCCAGGAGTCGCTAGATAGAAATGGGAACCACCCTACGGTCTGTCCTCCTCCCCCTGGCTTCAGATCCTGTCCCTTCTTCCTCAAGACATCTCTGGAAGCTGCCTTCTCTCCATCCCAGCCACTAGTCCCCGAAGCCCTGCCAGTTGCTCTCGCTGTCTCGGGTCTTACTCTCTTCCTTATCCATTCTTCATGGTCAAGCAGCGTTTCTAAAACAGAAATCTGGCTGTGTCGCGCTCTTAAAACATTTCCACGGCTTCACGAGATTCAGATAAACTCCAAAGCTTGGCTTTACACCACCCAGCCCCACCTCCTGCGGCCCTAGGCACACTTCCAGGCTCTTTCTGCATTCCACCTGTGTGTGTGTGTGTGTGTGTGTGTGTGTGTGTTTCTGTGTGGTGCTGGGGATTGAACCTGGAGAATTCTACCTTCAAGCTACACCCCCAGCCCTTTTTTGTTTTATTTTTTGTCTGGAAACAGGGTCTCACAAGGTTGCTGAGCGTCCCACTATGTTGCTGAAGCTGTCCTTGAACCTGCAATCCTCCTGTTTCAGCCTCCCAATTACTGAATTACAGGTGTGCGCCACCACACCTGGCTTCCTTTTCCTGGTTTAATCCTCACCTCTGGGCTCAGTCTAGCAGAAAATCCTCCCCTTGGGGGGCCCTTCTTGACCCCCAGGTAGTAGTTAGATACCTTCTGACCTTCCCCAGCAGCCCCCCTCCCGCCACACCTGCTGGGCAGAGCACTCAGGACCTGGGTCTTTACTTGCGCAGGCACTCCAGAGGTAGGACAATTTATTGAGATGTAAATTGCTGTGCCTCCCTGTATAAGTCTCCCACTTCCATGCTGGTAGCCACAGCCTTTGATTTTCCTAGCCTCAGGGAACTGGACTGGGCTGAACACAGAGGCTGCTTGAAGCGTGATGGCTCATCCTGACGTTTGAAAAGGCTAACTTTCTGGAAGCCACTGTGCTAGGCGTTCTCAAGGGAGGAGAAGGGGACAGAGAAAGGAGAAGGGCAACTAGCTGTACAGGAGGCAGGCGTGGTGGTCCTCTGAGTGGTGGTGCCCTCCCCTGAGTGTCAGGAACCGTGGGGATGGGCATAATGTACCTGGAGAGGCTGGAGCCCAGGCACTGGGGTACTAGCCTCAGTTTCCCAAAGTAGCAGGGGAGCAGCTGAGTCACTGAACTTCAAGGAACCATGAGGACTAGGACAACAAGGCATCTCTCGTGAGCAGTGTGACAGAGGACAGGAGACATCGCTTCCACACTTGAGTGAGATGGGAGTGGCACACCTGTGGAGGATAGAGGGGGGCCCAGTAATGGATGAGACAGGATTTTCTGCCAACTCGCGGGAAAGGGCTTAGAGCAGAGCCAGACCGGAGTTGGTTTAAAGAGAATATAGAAACAGTATTTCTTGTTTGGGTGCCAAGATTCCTACCTGCTACACCTGTCTGTGTAGATCTCCAACATCGAGCTGAGACCACGTGTGCCTCATTCAGAATTGTATCCTCAGGACCAGCATGGCACCTGGCACACAGTAAGTGCTCAAAGTGTGTTTGTTGAACTCACTTTTCCTTGGTAGCTATAGAAATCCTTCTAAAACTCAAGCCTGCCGCAGTGGCTCCTCCACAGCCCTCAGAATAAAATAAAATCCAGAGCCCTATCATGGCCCACCAGGCTCCCAGCCTCATCTCTGCAGCCCATCCTCTTTGCAAAGTCCTTTCCCACAGAACCGCACGATTTGCAATTCCCTAAACATGCCAGGTTGTTTCATGCCTCGTGCCTTTGCTTATGTGGCACCCTCGCCCGCCCAGAGTGCCCTTTCCCCTTTCTCTGCCTGCTGAGCTTTCAAATAGTCTTCAAAGCTCAGCACATGTGTTCCCTCCTCTAAGTCTTCCCCAACACCCCATCCCCTCTTGCTCTATAGCCTATTGCTCATGCCCATGTCTGTCTCCCTCCTCCCTAAACCCCGTTTCCTGGACCGTGAGCTTCTCTGGGGGTAGTGAGTCTCCAGTGCCCATTGTTGTGCCAGGCATACTATAGGTTCTCCATCAACACTCACCATTCACTGAGCTCTAGCCCTGATCTTCCATGGACTCGTGATGTGACCTGAAGCATCCTCTCCCTTCTAGGCCTCAGTTTTCTTCTCTGCACAATGGGGGGAGTGGAAGTCAATGTCTCTAAGGGCCCTTTGAGCTTAGCAGTGATGGCATGTAAAACCCAGTTCACCTGTGTACCCTGCAGGCCAGCGAGAGGCAGAACATGCTCAGACATGCAGCTGCACACATAGCACCATGCGCGACCACCAGAGCAAGCCTCTGCCTACAAACAGCTGCAGGTGACACTCTTACACAAAAATGTAGGTGGCCTTCTGGATGCAGATTCTCTGTCCTCCCAACCCCCAACCCCAGTCAGCCATTGGCCTTGACAGTGAAAAATTCAGAAACAGTCAGGGCTGCCAGTCCAGCAGCGAGTTAATATTCAAGGAATGAGCCTTCTGCAATATGCATGCCCTGAGGCTGGTGTCCTGTGGGGCTTCCTAGGCCTGCACAAGCTACAGTCTCCCCACCCCACCCACCCCAGGCACAGGCACAGACACAGTCTGCTTTTGGCAGGGTGCTGAGGCCCAGACCCTCAGCCCCAATTGCTTTCTGGACGTTTCCTTCCAATGTCTCCTCATTCGTTTATTCATTTGGCAGTATCTATTAAGTTTCTATCATGTGTCAAGCAACAGCATGGATATCAGTGAATGTGACCCTGATCTGCCCTTAGGGGCTCACAGTCCAGCGGGGGACACAGACAACAAGCAGGAAATAGGTTGATGTAATTTCAGATCAGGAGAAACAGTACTATGGAAGGATTAAGATGACATGATTAAAAAAAACACCTCAGAGGATCGGAGCAGAAATCAAAAAAGGAAAAATCAGAAAAGCACAAAATCAGGGAAGAGTCTTTCAAGTGGAGGATACAGCAAATGCAAAGGCCCTGGGGTGGGAGAAACTGTGAAATGCATTAGAGGCTCAGACAAGAGGTCGCGTAGCTGTTGCTCAGTTAGGGGGAAGAAAGGCAAGAGATTCAGTTAGAGCGGTGGGCAGAACCAGACCATGCCTGGCCTACTACCTTAATTTCATTCAAAGTGCACTAGGAGACCTCTGGAAAGAAAATCCATCCCTTCCCCAGCTCCTCTACCTTGGTATCCTCAGAGACTGTGCCCAAGGCGCAGCAGTGTTTACTGAATGACCAAATCAAGTTCTCCTGCTCCAGGCTGGCTCAGAGTGGGTCAGCCAGGCCGCTGGGTCCTTGGGCAGCTCAGCATGGGGGCCATCTGGCCAGATGAAGACATGTAGACGTCTGGTCCATTGAAGGGAGTCTGGCATTCCCATGCATAATTCATCATGGGAATTGTACTTTTCCATGAAGCATAATACTTACATGTATGCTGAAATGAAAACAACTTCCTTTTGGATTTTCAATTGCAAAATTCCAGAGAAGCTCATTGAAGCAGAATTTCTTTGTGCATAGGTTTGTGCAAACACGCTGTTATTGCCGGTGGGCATCCCAAGCTGGGCTCCGACTGCCCGTTTGGTGCCTGGTGCTAGGTGTCAGGGCTCGTCTGACCATCCCCTCGGTGACCTAATGTTGGTCGAAGGGGCACAGCCCACCACTTGGTCCACAGAGCTGACAAGACAAAGCGGAGCTGGCCCCGGCCCAGCCTCGCAGTGGGCCCCGCCCTCCCCAGTCTCCCTTTCGCTGCCCAGCTGGGCTCTGAGCCTCTGCACTCAATGCTCCCCCGCAAGCCGCTCTCGGGGACTTAGAGGTGGGCCTTTATCTCAAGGCTCTCACGCGGTCCACAGCAGCACACAGGCATACTGGGCACCGAGGAAGGAAGGACCGCGAAGGCCTGAGCCTGCACAGCCCGTGGGCTCTGGGTCTCAGGCTCTTCCGTCTCACAGTGGAGATTTCAGTTTCCATCCTTCCCTGAAGGGAAAGTTCCTCTCCACTCCCCATTTCATTGCTCTGCCCATGGACAGGTCTCAGGAAACTCAGACGAAAGCAGATCAGGGGTTCTCAGGAGGAATGGAAGTGGGGTGGCTCAGGGCAGCACCCCCACAGGCAGACCAACTCCAGGCTGAGCTCTGCCTCCACTGGGCTGCAGCACCCCACCCCACCCCACCCCAGCGCATGCCGTCAGTAGGAAGTGACAAATGAGCCTGAGGAAGTGGGGCGGGGGGACTGGCGATCGATGGCATTAACATGGTGCCCAAATTAAATATTGACTTTCTTGGTTGACTCTAGGGACACCTGAATTGATGGCTGGGGCCATGCGGTGCCACCACAGGAGATGGGGACATACCAGCCTAGAGCGGGTCCCATGGGAAGCTGAGGCCTGGGCGGGGGGAGGCTCACCCTTGGTCTTGCTTTCTCGGGAGAAGGGGCGAGGGCTGCAGGGGATTTGAGGTTCCCCTGCTTGCATCTCCATCTTGTGCTAGGGAGCTTCTTCATGGAGCCCAGAGTTGCCTCCTCCCTGAAGGTCTTGGGGTCCAGGCTGGTTAAATGCGCCCCCCAGCACTCCCCTCATCCCTACCCAGGAGCTGTGGCTGGCCTGCAGCCCAACAAATGAGCAGATCAATCTCCGTGAAGATATCCATTACTGGGTCTCCGGACCCTGCCTCCCGGGGTGGTAGGACGGGCTATTTTTGGCCTGTCATTATGTAGGATCTTGGGGAGGGGTTGAGGACATTCTCTCCAGCTAATTTACCTTCAGAGCCTACAGCAGGCCCTGGACCCCCCCCCCAAAGCTCCACTTCAAGAATTGTCTATACTGCTCTCATTTCTTCACCTCCCACTCTCCCGAAAGCCCAATCCAGTCTGCTTCCTGCTGCCAGGTCAATGACTCTGGAGTTCCAGCCCTGTGTGTCCGACTGCCTGCTTTCCTCCTCCTCCTCTTCCTCCTCCTCTTCCTCCTCTTCCTCCTCCTACCCCTCCTCCTTTTTTTTTTTCTTTTGGTACTGGGGATTGAACCCAGGGCATTCTACCTCTGAGCTATACGCCCAACCCTATTTTATTTTTTACTTTGAAACAGGGTCTTGCTAGGTTGCTGCAGATCTTGCTAAATTTCTGAGGCTGATCTCAAACTTGGAATCCTCCTGTCTCAGCCTCCCAAGTACTGGTATTACAGGTATGCAACACCACGCCTGGCTAACTGTCTGCTTTCTACACAATATCTCCCCTTGACTATCTTCAAGTTAACATACCCAGGGCCAAATTCATGAATGTCTTCCCTGAGGCTGGTCTTCTTCCTGTGTCCCTAAGCCAGTGGCATGGTGGGTAAGACAAGAAGCCCAAGAGTCATCCTTGACTCCTCTCCTAATCCCGGTCCACGCCAGGGGCCTAACAGTTCTGCCTCCTACATGTATGGACAGTCACTTTACCCATCTCTGCGTCCACCCTCACTCTTTAGTGTGTTCCCAATCTCTTTCACATCCGGGAGAAATCCTGTTAATTCTCCTTATGCCAGTCCTCTGCTCAATACCCTTCCTTGCTTCCCACTAGTTGTTGTGTTGTGTTGTTTTTTTTTTGGTACTGAGGATTAAACCCAGGGGCATTCTACCTCTGAGTTACACCCTGGCCCCATTTTTTTGTTTGTTTGTTTGTTTTGAAATGGGTGCTTGCTAAGTTGCTGAATGCCTTGCTAAATTACTGAGACTGGTCTCAAACCTGAAATCCTCCTGTGTCAGCCTCCCAAGTACTAGGATTACAAGCGTGCGCCATCACGCCCAGCTCATCCCACTAGTCTTAAAGGCAAAAATCCTCAATGGAGTCTCCCCTGTCCTAGACATTTAACATGAGTCTTGATGACCTGAGAGAGTGGCAGTCTTTCTGAAGTAGGTGGCCTTCGAGGAGTGGAAGAAGGAATGGAGGGGTGTGGTCCTGGGGATAGTCCTAGAGAACCCTAACTGTGGGCCCATGAAGCTGCCAGGGTAGGCATGAGGAAGTCCAGAGAGAAATGAGACCAGAGAGGGCAAAGCCAGCAACAGCCCGCCCCAGGTCCTTACTCAGGCCACCCAGGCCACATAATTTCCTTTTAATTGGTCCCTAATGGAAGTGAATTAAGCCCAATTGAGTTTTAATGTGTGTGTTCAAGTGCCAGCCCCTATCTGCTTTCTGTCTCCCAGGGTCTGGGGCTGCAGGTGGGAGGGAAGAAGGCAGGCTGTAGGGATAGGGTAGGGGGTGCACCCTTCCCCAGCCCTGCTGAGGAAGGCCCGCTACCAGTCTTCAGGCATCCTCATGACCTTGCCCCACTTCCCCACACTCCCTCCATTCCCACCTGTATGCTCAGAATATCTAGATTCCAAATGCCCTTCCTTGGCACTGTGCTGGGAGATTTCCCTACAGCACTTCCTGTGACCTTCTGTGACCCAGGTCAGGCAGGTCATGGTGAGGGGCCTCTGTTTCACAGAGGACACCGAGCAGACTTGCCCACGGGCACTGCCTTTCCTCTGCCTGAAGCCCTGCTCTCCAATGTGGTAGCCACCAGCCACATGTGGGTACTGAGCACACACAGCATGGGGAGATGGAATTAAGTTGTGTTGTATGTATAAAATACACACGTAGGGCCAGGGGTGTGGCTCAGTGGTAGAGTACCTGCCTAGCATGTGCAAGGCCCTAGGTTCAATCCCCAGCATTGCAAAATAAACACACACACACTCACAAGAGATTTCAAGATCTAGGACAAAAAAAGAATGTAAACTATCTTGGTAGTTTTTTATATTGATTATATGTCAAAATCACCATATTTTTAATATATTAGGTTAAATCTATTATTAAAATTAATTTTAATTTTTAAAACTTAAAAAAATGGCTACAAGAGAAATTTCAATTACATATGTAGGTTACATTATAATTTCTGGATATCCCCAGAGCCTGGCCTCGGGAAGGTAGGGACGTTCTGCTCACCCAGGATGCCACAGTCTGGAAGGCAAGGATAGACTACAGCTGAGCTTGGGTGGGCTTTACAGTTCAGCCTCCTCCTCTCTTGGGAAAGGACAAGCCATTTTCAGCACCTTGGACAGCATCCCACTTGAGGTCCTGAGATAACCCGAGCCTCAGGGAGGACTAACTGCGGTAGATAACATCTAAAAATGCTTCCTAACAATTTTCTTTTGCAGTGTTGGGGATTCAATCCAGAGCCTCACACATGCTAGGCAGGTGATCTACCACTAAGCTATACCCTCAGCTGGTAGAACCCTTGCCTGCCATGCACAAGGCCCTGGGTTCGATCCCTAGCATGAGAAAAAAGGAAAACTCCCCCAGCTGAGCACTGTGGCCCACGGCTGTAATCCCAGTACTTGAGAGGCTGAGACAGGAGGATCACAGATTTGAGGCCAACCTCAGCAACTTAGCAAGACTCTTAGCAATTTAGCAAGACCAATTGTGATAGTCAATCTAGGTTGTCAACTTGACCTGATCATGACACACCCAAGATTATGTGATTTTGGGTGTGTAACAGCAGATTAAACAGAAAGCCCTGCCCTGAATGTAGGCAGCAGGATTCTGATAGGTGCGGACTTAGATAAAAGAGGGAGAAGCCACGTAGAATGCGTGCGACTCTTTCCGAGGAAAACGCATCTGCTCTCGCCTGAGATCGTCGGCCGCCGGCTTCGCCTTTCTCTGAAGAGCTTCTTGATCTTCTCGGCCTCCAGCCCTTCGAACTGAAACTTCACCATCGTTTCTCCGAAGAGCTTCCTGATCTTCACGTCTTGGAATGGGACTGAATTAGTGGTTGCTCCGATCCTAAGACTCCAGCTCTTAGACCGTTCGACCAGCTACTGGTTCCTCTGACTCTCCACGTGCAGTCAGAACCTGGGACTACATTGCTTCAAACTGTAAGCCCATCTGATAAATCCCTTTTTTTTTTTCAAATATACTCATTCTGTGTATTCTGTTAATCTAGAGAACCCTGTCCAATACACCAATCCAAAAATAAAAAGCGCTGGGGGTGTAGCTCAGAGATAGAATGCTCTGTGTTCAATCCCTGGTACCAAACAAGACAAAACAACAAACAAACAAACAAAACCCAACCTCCCCAAGAATCAGCTTGAGTCATGTCTGGATACCCAATGAGGAAGACTGGCTAGGGCTTATCATTATACTCATTTTGCAGATGGCAAAACCAAGGCTCAAGAGCGCTATGCATTCCATCCTTTCACTCAATAGAGGTCCACTGAGGCCTGCTTCACATGGCCTGGCTGAGTGCACATACCCAAACCAGGTGGACGCAGATGGTGGCCATTCTATGTGACCAGTGTGGCAGTGACAGTGTGTGCCAAGGGCTGTGGGGGCTCAGTGTTGACCACTGGGTCATGGGGTTCAGGAACAACATCACAGAGGGGCTGCCTGGGCTGGGCCTGGAGGGATGATGGAGCTCACCAGTTCAGCAGGAGGGAGTTTAGGCAGAAGGAAAGGTGTGCGCACAGGCAGGCGCGGAGGTGAGAGATGGACTAGGAGAGGAAGGCCAGGGCCGCGTCACCGAGGACTTTGCCTTCTAGGCTAATGCTAGGACCCAGGAAGGCATCTGAGCGGGGCAGCGGCCCCACCAGATCCGTGTTATGGAAAGATCACACCGGGGCCATGTGGACGAAGGACTGGAGGCAGGAGGCAGAGCAAATAAGGAGAAGCAAGAAGTGAGAAATTTGAGCCAAGAAAGAAATGGCAGGTTGTTAGAAATCAGCCCAAATGGTGGGGCTAACTCATTTTATAGATAAGGAAACCCAAGTCAGACAAGATCAAGTGGCCTGGCCAAGGTCACATGGCAAGATGGTGCCTGGGGGAGCAGGGCCTGGGGGGAAGAAGGGACACAGCCCCACCCCAGGAAAGCTCAGCCCTGAGCACACAAGGGGTGGGTCTCAAAGCTGTCAGGAGCCCCTGCTGGCAACGTCCTCCTCAAACCAGATGCAAAGTAAGAAACTGGAAGAGAGGGAAACGCACATCACAGCTCAGCCCCAGAGAGCCCCCAGAGGAGGCAGCCAGCGGAGCCCGGGGGGGGGGGAGCACAGGGAAAACACTAAGAACTCCATTAGGTGGTGGCAGGGGTGGCTAGAGAAAGGCCTGGCCAGGATGTGGAGGAGGGTCTGCTGGCACAGGTTCAGGGACAGGGGCTTCGGGCAAACCCATCACCCCCTTCTAGAAACAAGCCCCCTTTATGGAGGCTTTTTGCTCCCCCTCCCTCTCTGCTGGGGCTCCAGAAGGGACTGCCAATCATGGTGACTGGAGCCAATCATATCGCTTCCTTCCTTGGGGTTTTCTAATTGGAATTCAAGACAGAAAGTTGCTTCCCCTCTGGGAGCAGAGTTGAGTGATGAGAGCTGAGAGGAAGAAAACCTGGTGGGCCCAGGGGATGAGGAAGCCTGCCTAAAAGAATGATGCCCAAAGCCCACACAGACTCGGAGCAAGCCGGGAAGGCATGGGACATCCTCTGATCCTGGGCCCTATCACCCAAGGCCAGCCCCATGGGCCCACAGCTGTCCTTGCCCTGCCTGCACTCCTGAGTGAGCAAAGCTCCCTGGGCCTAAGATGGACTCTGCCACTCCTGACCACGTTCCAATGTAGTCACTGACAGGCTGTGGGAGTTTTGGAACGTCACATCCTCTCTCTGAGCCTCAATTTCCTCATCTGTAAAATGGGAGCGTCACAAGACCTGCCTTGTGACTGATCATTCAGATGAAGAATCAGATGAGGTGGTGCCTGAGTGAGCACTTTGGACAACTAAATGCTGGGGCTGCCCAAGGGGAGGGAGGCAGAGGAGTGGCCAGGGCACAGAGGGCTGGGAGCACAGTCCTGGGAGGACTCTATCCAGGTCCCACTGCAGGCAGGATTCGAGTGGAACCAAGAGGAAACCTGTGCCACCAAGGTCGGCAAAACCCCAAAGGGGTTGCCACCCCTCCTCCAGCCCCTCAAGGAGGCCATCGTCTGTGATACCACCCCAGCAGCAAGCCCCGCTCTCCTTTGCCCCACCAAGGCTCCTACAGCACCTAACCCCTCCCTCAGCTGCCCAAGGGCCTCGGTCTATGTCTCAGAGTCCCTAGGAGGGGCCCAGAGGTGGCCATGTTGCTGAATGACCATGTCAGCAATACCCGTGGCCCCTGCTAACAGTGCCCCTGCGCTAGCGGCTTCCTGACTGTAGAGGAGCCACGGCCTGTGCTGCACGACGCTTCCCATGCAGACCCTATGTCCCCTCATGTTCCTATCCTAAAACCTTCCAGCAGGGTTACTGAGAGGGGCGAGGGGCCAGGTGAATGAAGTGCCTAGCACACGCCTGACCCCCGGCCCCTCAAGACAACCCGGCCCAGGCAGTCTGGCCCCTTTGCCCCAGCAAATGGCAGTCATGACAGTCACTGAGAAAGGCCAGTCACGGGGTCCCATCCCACAGCCCAGCCTGGGGAAGGGATGTGTACAATGTCACCCAGGGTACTGGGGGTCAAAGGTGGGTCAGAGCCCAGCTAGCCCCTCCCAGCCAGGGCTGGCTTGACCCCATCACAGTCTGATGAGAGGTGAACCAAGGAGACACAGGGACAACGTTGGGTCCCAAGGCTGGGCTGTCACCTGGGGGAAGCAAACAGCTCAGCAGCCAAGTCACAGATTGAAGTTTATTCCCAACAAAGTTCCCCTCCCCCCTCCCCAGCCCGGGACAGGGACAGACAGGCCGGGCAAAGATGGGACTCCAGTGGCTGAGGGGCCTCTGAGAAACAAGGAGGAGCCCTGGCCCCCAGGCCACAGAGTTTCTGGCTCCCCAGCCCGCTGAGTCCTCTGCGCCTCCTGCCCAGCCCTGGGGATGGGGAGGGGGCGCCGGCTCCTGGGTAGTTCCAAAGTGGAGTGTGAAAATAGAGAGATATATATATTTCTGTGCAGTGGTCAGTCCGGCGTGGCACTCACACCTCTGTCTGGAAGTCGCCATCCGGCGGTTCTGTGGGTTCCCAGGCTGCTGTCCGGTGCAGGGTCAGCCGTTCTCGGGGCTTGGGGGGCAACGAGCCCAGTGTCATAGATTTGAAGGTGCTCCAGCTCTGATGCCGCCGATGTTGGGACAGACCAGGACGCTCCCCGGGGCTGGGCTTTTCCTGTAGAAGCAAGAGCCTGTAGCAATGGGCCAGTACCTTCTCACCCACTGTACAGAACACGCTGAGGAGGCTCCAAGAGGGCCAGTACCACCCAGAGTCACAGAGCAATCGGGTGTCAAAATAAGAGTTCAAATAATAATAAGAGCCTAGCTCCAGAGTTGGGGTTCCTGACCCCTGTGCTCAGCGCCCCCCCCCCAGGAGCATGTCTCCTATCTGCCCACCCTCCCTTCGGATCCTGGTGGGCCTGTCAATGCTCACTGTCCGTGGACCTTCCCAGCCCCTGTGGGGTCTGAGAACTGGCTCGTGCATTGGGCAGGCCCTCGGTGAGGCCGGCTGAGGCTGCCCAGGCAGGGGAGGAGGGCAGGAGTCCCTCAGAGCCCATTTCACCCCCGAGCCAGGGGGACTTGGCTACGTGTGCTCTGTTTAGCTGCCCTGCCCAAGGACACACTCGGCCACTTCTCCTTCTGCCATGCTGGCCATGGGTCCGACCCCAAGGCCAGTGCACTAGTTCAGGTCCTAAGCTTTGACTGGGACAGCCACGAAGAGCCCTCACCTTGGCCGAGGACTGGGTGCGGTAGCGGTCGAAAGTGTGGAACTTCTGGTTGAGCTCGTGGTAGAGTTCCGAGTGCCGTTTCCGGGTGTGCATCACCTTCTAGGAGCCGCCAGGTGTCAGAGGTGTGCCCGCTGGGACAGCACTGTAGGTCTACCTCCTTTCCCCATGCCCAGCTCACTGAGCACCCAGGCCCCACGTCCCTGCCTGCTGCTGGCCCCTGGGTAAAGAGAGCTGGCTCTCTCTACCCCAGAGCAGATATAGGCTTGGGCGAGAGGGGATACTGGGAAGATCCCACAGGAACCACGGGCTCAGGGTCCTGAGGTAGAGCTCTGCAAAGGAGCTCAGGCCACTTTTAGGAGTGGACCCTCCAGGCCCCACACCCCAGCACAAACAGCACTTACCTCAAAGTCCAGGTCTGAATACCGCAATTTCTTCCGCTGGGGAGCAACAAAGAGGCAAGGTGGAGAGGAAAGCTCTTTACCACAGGCAGGGCTCAGACAAGAAGCCTGGCCCCAGGGGTCTGCCCACTCTACCTTCCCCCAACCCAGCCCAGGAGGCCAAGGCCAGCAATGCACACACACACTAGGACGTGTGAGCAGATGCTCACAAGGAGCATGCACACGGGCCACGCATCACGGAGCAGACTCCCAACATGGCAGGGACACAGACCCCCACATGGGATCACAGAGCTCTCTGTGTCCTGGACCCACCCCTTGGCCCTGCCCCATCCTCTCTGTCAGTCAGAAGCTCCCCTTCCCCTGGCCAGTCCAGTTGTCCAGCAAACACAGGGATTCAGGCTTTCAGAACCCTTCTTTAGACCCGGCCTTGCCTCTTTTCTGGCCAAACCAGGCCCTGCCTCCCTGTCTCCCTGCCTCCTCATGCTTCTCCAAGACTTGCCCAAGTCTACCTTTTAGGCCCAAACTACATAGTGTTCACTGGCCCATAGGAGGAGACCTCAGGGTCTTAGAACATTGGCACCAGGAGGACTCATGAGACCAAGGCCAACCTCCCCAGGTTAGACAGGGAAACTGATGCCCAGGGAAGGAAAGGGACTTGCCTTTGTCCTGATGACCTCAAAAGTGATGTTAAGACCAGGATGTGCACCTTCCAATTCCCAACCTTGTGGACACGTTCACTAACACTGGCCCACAGCACTACTGTCTTCGTTCTCCTCCCTGTCTGCCCTTCCTCTGCCACCTGTCTGGCTTCCCTAGCACTAGGCCTTGCGCTCTGCCCCACACTTTCTCCTGCCCTTTGCTACACACCTGTATGTCCTCCCTATCCTTGGCCACATTTCTTTCTGGAGGCAGCAGGACACCTCCTCCTGCCCCCTGATGCCCATAAGCACTGCAAACACAACTTGTAGCCAATTGAATAAACTTATAATTCTCTGCCCCAGACCCGCAATTCCACCTCTACTGCCATCCCAGTAGTTGCCCACACAGTTCTGGACAGGATCCCTGACCCCTCAAAATGCTGCCATGTTTATTGCTACCTCCCACACCAGGAGCTCCACGCCCACCCCTCCTCAGTGGCCCAGGCACAGGCAGGTGTCCACAGAACAAACCCTGCCATGCTGAGCACACCCCTCTCCAACGCTGCTATTGCCTTTTCTGTCTTTGTTCCGCCTTCCTGTTTTTGGCCATCTGCAACGGGAGCAGGCACCAAATGTTCAAGAAACATTTTAGGAGAAAAACTAAACTTGCGACCCTTCTAGCCGCTAACTTAATTTTCTTTGCGCAGAGGACGGGGAGCAGATTTTTGAGGCCGAACACGAGTAGCCAATCATGTCTGAGCCATGACTCTGGGCCCTTTCCTTATCTACATTCCTCTCATCCCTCCAACTACAGCTCTAGAATGTCCTAGAGTTCGACTATGGGCCACTACCACCTGCTTGTTCCCAGGGATCCTCTGCAGGGAGCAGTCTGGAGGAGAGGCAGGACATCAAGGCAAAATACATGAGCGGGGTTATAAGAGGTTTACGTTTTCCCAGAAAGAGATGGTCCATTACCGCAGGCCATGGGCAGTGTCTGGGGCTGACTTCAAGGATGATAACAGCAGCAACCCCCAATTTTCTAGCACTTTCTACTTGCTCCACACAGAAATAAATGCCTTACATCACTCAACCCTCCAAACAATGCTACGAAGAGACTACTGTGTTATCCCCACTTTACACACAGGAAACTGAGGATCTGAGAAATTAAGCGATGTGCTCACTATCTCAATGCCGGTTAGCAGAGTCCAGACTAGAGGTCCAGGCCCAGCCCTTTCTGTCACTTCTCTAACACAGCACTGTGCCTGAGCCAGTCTCCTTACAGGAGGATTCATCTTAACAGTCATCCCAAAGTAGGCACTAAAGCAAGAGTGAATGATGGCGAGGTGCACCCTCAGTACACGAAGTTTGAGGAGTTCACACACGCCAGGGTTTCCTCAGAGCTGTCCTGAGCCCAAGCAGAGGGAGAAATGCACAGTATTTGCTCCCAGTGACTGGCTGAAGGTGCTGCTCTGGAAGGCTGACAGCCGTCCCATCGTGGCTGCAGTCCGTGACTCAGGCACGCTCACAGTGGGCAGACCCCTCCCCATGCCCTATAGCGCCTCACCTCCAGGGAGCCCAGCTTCATGGTGGAGCCAGGCACGGTGCGGGGCATGGTCCGGCTGCGCTCCCCTGGCTCGGGCACTTGGCGGGCACTGGGTGTTGGTGGTGGTGGTTGGAAGGTCATCCCGTAGGGGTTCTGTAGAGACCCGTAGGCAGGGCCCAGCCCCAGGCCCGAGTGGTCCATGGACAGGAAGCTGGGATAGCCTTCAGTGTGGGTCAGTGCCTTGGCAGCCCGCCGAGGGGTCCCCTCGGGCCGGGCCCTTGGGGCATCCTCACCCCCACCACCCCCGCCGCCAGGCTGAAGGCTCAAAGTCCGCCGGGGCAGCACCATGTAGTCCCCCTCGGAGCCTGGCTCGGTTGGGCGCAGCCAAGTGAGGTCCAGCTGCCGCAGACCGCCCTCCCCGCACATGTACACGGGGTTGGGCTCCTGGGGGGGCGGTGGCTCCCCCAGCCCTGGCGAGGCTGCCATGGGCACCAAGATGTTCCCAGGCAGTGGTGAGAAGCTGAGGCCGCCCTCAGGACCCACGAGGCAGGACTTGGGCTCCTCGTCCTCGTCCAGGGACAGGCGGGATAGTGTGCCCGTGATGGTGGATGGGTTGCAAGTGTTGACCTCCTTGAACAGAACTGGGGGCAGGAGTGGGAGGGATGGGTGAGTCCTAAGGAAGAGCAGCTCCCCCATGCCTTGCCCTGGCCGGGCAGGCACCAAGCCCCTGAGCTTGGACAGGGAAAGAAACAGTCCTGGAGAGATGGTTGGTGGTTGGTACTTTCCACACACCAGAGGGAATAAGAAGACTTGGGCCCACGGGGAGGCAGGGCAAGAAACAAAGAAAGGTCTAGCTGCCACAGTGCCTGGTGTATGTCCTGACCTCCACCCCACAGCCCCAGGGCTGTCAATGGCCTTGCTCCTTCCCGCTTCCTGAGCAGATTCTCCCCAGGATATAGGAATGAAAGGAGATTCTGGTAAGAATCATGGAATGACTAATAAGGGAACGGCCAATGTGGGCCAAGGCTCCCGCTATGCATTAATGTCCTCTAATTCTTTTAGGCTTTAAGCCTCCCCCGTCCTGTGAGGGTGGTTTTCTCCTATACAGGTATGTTATGGAGGCTCAGAGAGGGGAGCTGTTTACCAGAGGCATACAGTAAGAGGCATTTACAGCCTCGAATCCAACTTGGGGCTGTCCAGCCAAAGCTGGACTCCAGCAGCCACCCCCATGAGGGCCTCCTACGACGGCCTGGGGTCCCCCTTCCTGCCCATCCCTGAGGCCATCCTCATCTCTACCCCAACAGACTCACCTGTTTGACAAGCCAGATCCACATCCTTTTCAAAATCTGACTATAGGCGGAGAGGGAGAGAGCAGGTAGGCAGAGGGAGGATCAGTGTATCAGGGTGGGAGCCGGCTCAGGCCGCTCCCTACCCAGCTCTGCTCGTCAGCCTGCCAGTGGTGCTGCCCATGGGATACTGTCCAACAGAGCCCCACGGGGTCTGCTGCCACCGATGCCACCCCACTGTCAGTGGCCAAGCCTGAATCAAACCCGGTCTCCATCCCCTCCCTGTCCCGGGTGGGAAGGTGAGCAGCTTAGGGCAGGAGGCGCGGGGGTGGGAATGCTCAGGCCGCCTCACTCACCAGGATTTGCAGCTGCCCGTTCTTACACGAGTCAGGGGAGTCTTCACTCTCATCGGCCCGGCACACGCCCATCTGGCACTTCACCACATCCTGGACCTGGGGGCAGAGGGCACCTACTGGGCCTGAGGCTGCCGCAGGGCCCTGGCAACTGCTGGCTGTGCTTCCCACCCCAGGTGTCCAGGCAGGTGTGGAAGACACACATTCGGCCTCAGGAAAGGTGATGACACCTGGGCTGGGCTACAGGGGAGAAGGAGTCCCAGGAGGCCAGGAGAGCAAGGGCAAGGCTGCCCTGGCTAACGGCATCCACACCAGGGGCCGCCCAGCAGGGCCTGAAGCACGCTGGTCCGCCCTCAGTCCTCTGGTCTGCACAGCAGGGGAAAGCCAGAGGCCTGGTGTGGCATGGCGTGGTGGGCAGGCAGGGCGGGAGGAGCCCAGCCCACCTCTCGGCGCAGGAAGCAGTGCACAGCGGTGATGACAAAGCCCTGTGCAGAGTTGAAGACAGCAAAGAGGGCTTGAAAGAGGACGGAGCGGCGGTCTGTCATGGCCAGGACAGCAGACATCCAGGTGAGCGCCAGGAGGGGCAGCACCACACAGGAACTCCAGAGTGAGGCCCTGAGGGGACAGTAGAGAGTCCGTCAGAGTGACACTCCAGGGGACAGGGTGGCAGAAGCCTAGGTCCCCACTGGGCTTGGGGACTGGCAGGGCCCCAAACTCCAGGACCTCAGCAGCCTCCCCAAGCAGAGGGGCTGAGGAGCTGGAGCTAGAGAAACAGAACAGACAGAGAGAGCAGAGAACTGCAGGGCCAGAGCGGGAACCAGGAGAGGTGGGAGGGACGACACACAGGCACAGTGGGACTGAGCCAGAGGCAACGTCAGGGGACAAAGACTTTGAGGGTGGAAAGGGACAGGGGAGAGAAACAGGCAGACAGATGCGGGCGTGGGGAGTTTCAGACCCAACTTGCACAGAAGCTCTTGGGATCATTTAAAAAGTGCACAGGTCTGGGCCATATCCCCAGAGATTCCAACTGGGTAGGCTGGGGAGAGGAAGAGAGGAAGAGGGACAAAGAGAGAGGACAGCCACAGTGAGAGAGAGCATGCGACAAACAGAGACACCCAGACAGAAAGATAACAGTCAGAGCACAAATCCTTGGGAGGGAGATGGGGCCAGGACCGGCAAGGCAGAGGCCGTTCCCCGAGCTCCCCACGGAGGAGCTGCCAGGCTCCCAGTGACTGCTCAGAGTCCTGGAAGGAAGGATCACAGCTGGGGCTGGGGGCAAAAGCTGGGATCAGGGCCAAACCTATGTATCCCCGGCCTCCTTGCCAGGGGAGGGCACAGAAAAAGGACAGATGGGCCCTGGTCTCCGGGCGGATCTCCCCCCACACCTGCTATAGCCCACGAGGGACAGAAGGGCTGCCCTGCCCTATTGGGCGGGGTTCCACACCCAGCCCACTCTGCCCACAGCACCCCCAGCAGAGAGTCAGGCACAGCTCCAGACAGGGCAGAGAACAGCACCATTCTGCAAAGACAGTGGGGAGGCCAAGGCAGAGAGATGGGCAGGGGGCCAAGACCTGTCCTAGGCAAGAGTGGTTCAGGGCTGTTCAGCCCAGCAGGAGGCGGGCACAGTGGTCTCTGAAGCCCCAGAGGTGGAGCCAACATCAAGAGAGGATCTAATCACAGTAATAAGAGCTACCATTGATTAACCACCAATTGTCTGCCAGGCCCTACACTGAACACTTTACATACATTATTTCAAATTGTGATCAAAACAACTCCAATAAACAGGCCTGGGGGCTAGGATCCCAATTTACAGATGAGGAGACTGGAGTGCGCCCAGCTGGGCAGAGAAAGGAGAGCTGGGACACAAACCCAGCTTGGCCGACTAAAGTCCCAGCTTTTAACTGCTGGTTCAGCGGAATGGGCAGAGAGGCAGGTGGCAGCCCATGGAAAAGGGAGCTCTCTGCTCCTCGGAACTTCACAGTGATGGAGCCAGCCGCCTCCGGGGGCCCCCAGAGGTGTGCACGAGAAAGCTGACTTCCGGTGGTCAGGGAGGCTCAGGGAGATTTCCAGCCCTGTGTAGGAAGTTGGGCCTGCGGCCCTTGTAGATTCATTTTACTCTTCATAGCTGAGATTTCAAGAGTGTCAACTGTTAGGGGGGCCATCTCAGTGAAATAATTGTCCACCTCCATGACTGTCTCCAATTGATTATGAGATTCAATGCCTCTCAAATTCTAAATCTCAGATTCTATGACATATGATAAGACTGATTCACTCATTCTAACATCCTTGGCTTCTGATTGTCTTATTCTAAGATTCTATCATTCTAATTCTAAGGTTCTATAGCTCAGAAATTCTAAGGGCCTAAGATTCTCTGAGCCTCTGTAGTTTGGCGGTGCGAGGAGGAGTCTGTGGCTGTGCCTGGATAGAATACTGGCCAGGAGCAGGGGCCGGGGTGGGAGGGAAGGATGGGTGAATGAACCCAGCCCCTTGGGGAGGCACAGTCACTCCCCATCATCCTCTGCCACCTCATCCCCGAGCCCTGGAGAGTGCATGCCAGCTGGCGTGCAGGGCAAGCTTTCCAGGGCACTGGGCTGACTTCCCTCCCTCCCCCCACCATGGGCACGGCCCCCCAATTCCTTTGCCCCCACCCACCCCAACCGCCCCCCAGGGGGCACGACTAACATGGCGTTCCTGGCCGAGGCTGAGCTGAGCAGGGGGCTGGGGACCGCTCCGCACGCTGAGCAGGGGAGGAGCAGGCTGGCCCAGGGGCACCGCTCCGACCTCGGGGGCGGCACAGACACGGGAGAAGGGGTAAACACATGGGAAGCCGGGAGACAGGGGCAGAATGAGCCCCGAGAGGGGTGGGAGGGAAGGGCAGACGAGAGAGAGAGAGCTGGGTTAGGGTGGGCGAGGGGCTGCAGTGAGCACTCTGGGTGCCCACCTTGCCTGACCCTTGATGTACCAAGGCTGGGGAGCCCCGGCGGGCACCGTCAAGCCATGAACCTCCGAGAGCACCCTCGGCCTCCCTCCCTGTGCCGATTCCCAGGAAGGCCAAGCCGCAGACCCTCCCCTTACCCGGCCCTCTGCTTCTTGGATTTGTCTGAGATGCCATCACGTGCCATGAGCTTGTTGAAGACGATGATTCCAATAAGCATGTTCACCTGGGGGCCCGGTAGAGTGGAGTGGGGGGAAGACAGGATCAGCAGGTGCCCTCTGGGCAGGGGAACCCCCAGGTGAGAGCTGGAGGGCAAGGAGGAGGCAGAGGGATAGACAGGATGACCCCCTGGGGCCACATCCCTCCCAGGACTCTGAAAGGGGCACATACCAGGACGATGACAGCTGCAGGGCCCACAAAGGCGTACAGCAGGCCGCCCTCCAGGGAGAGCCAGCAGCTGGGGTGCAGGGAGAAGAGGGGGCATCAGATACCCAGAAGGTCCCTCCCTGCCCTCAGTTACCCCCTGGCTGCCCCCTCATCACCAGTGGAGACTGAGCCCCAGACAGAGTGAGAGTGAGCCACTGGCTCTTGCTGAGCCTCAGTTTCCCCTGTGGCTACCATGGGAATGAATGAAGGCTGACCCCTGAGCTCAACAGCTCTTAGAGTTTATCCATTCCCAGTATATCCTTTCACATCAGGGAAACTGAGACTCAGAGAGGGAGGAATTTGCTGAAAGACCTACAAAAGATGTGGGCCACAATCTCAGCCTGAGAAGGCATAATGCCCAGTCCCTAACAGACCCCCTGACCCCCACCACCTGCCACAGGAGGCCCACGTACTAGCTGGATGTACCGTATCCTTTGGTGCGGGTAAAGCCAACAGACACAGCCACCACCAGGGCAGGCAGACCTGGGGAGCAAAGGAATAGCATGAGATGGCTGCTGGACCCCGGGCCCCCCTCATTCTTCCAGACCCCGAGTCCAACTGCGCCTCTCTGGCTGCCCCCGGCCCACCCCCAGGCCCAGCAGCAGAGTCCAGCACTGGCCCTGCTCACCCCAGCCCAGGCAGAGGAAGCGCTTGCGAACCAGGCGGGTGCGCATCCGCCCAATGACAGCCAGGTAGGACTGCCAGGCCTCGGTAAGCACCCAGCAAAAGGAGGACAGAAAGAAGAAGTGCAGGAAGGCAGCCGTCATGGTACACACGCCCTGCAGGGAGAGGGAATCAGAGGGAGTGGCCCTGAGCAGCCACCGGGGCAGGAGGTGCCAGGCTCCCCACGCTGGCTGCTGGGCGCTGTGGTGGCCAGCCGCCCACCTGAGCCCCACCCCCCACAGAGCCCTGCCAGGCACCCCCGCCTTCCTGCACCCACACACAGCACGACACAGGCCTGGTGACATGCACACAGCACTCGGCATCCAGGGAGGCGGGCGGGCAGGCCACCCACGCACAGACGGGGCTGGCAGGGAGGGGGACAGACAGGAGCACCTGCCACGTCACGGCCGAGCAGGCCCCATGCCTGGCACTCACAAGTGCTGGCACTGTGCAGAGAAGGCCGAAGGGAAATGGGGGACAGTCATCACAGGTCGTCCACAGGCTGACATGAGGAGGCCCAGTGCCACCCACCCAACACACGCGGACCCAGGCGCTCAGCTCACGCACGCATTCGCTGACGTACACAAACACTCATCACGAAGTATACACACACCCTCTCAAACACCCTCACGTATGCTCACACACTACACACTCACACCCTCGCCCCAACATGCAGCCAGACATACACACACATCCACACACATGCGCCCTCACCCCCTCACCCAGCATCCCCGGGAGCCTGCACCTGCCTTGCTCAGCACCCGGGACTGGCCCACGAGGATCAGGATGTTGGAAGCCAGGATGGACAGGCAGAAGTTCAGCAAGATGATGGAACGTTCAGATTTTATGAACCTGTTAGGACAGAGTGGGCAGAGGCAGAGGCGCTAGCTGCCTGCCTGACCGGAGGCCTGGCCACCTCCACCCCACCCAACATCCCACCTACCTCCAGAACGCGGCATAGATGGCAAGCAGTGTGAGCAGGGCCATGCAAGACACCGCACAGCCGATCACCAGGGGGACCGAGGGCGCACCCGCCAGCTCCAGGGTCTGTGGGAGATGGGCTGCTGGGAGAGGGCAGCGGCAGTGTGCCCGGTCTCCCTGTCTAGTGCAGACTGGCACACCCATGTGCAGAAGGGCACTCGCTGTTCTCATGTGTGCACACAAACCCAGCCATAGATGTGGCACATATTTACACTCAGTCACCCATGTTCTTCCACACACAACCAGACATGTGTGTGCACACACACAATCACCCACTGCCACACACACCCCAGGCAGGTGTCATGGCTATGAGCACCATCCCCAGGGCACAGGCTTCCGTGTGTAATCCTACAAGTGCGCCTGTACAGAGGCACATTTGGGGTCACCCAGTTGTCCAACAACACCGTCACAATGTGATGGCACCCGGCAGCACAGGGGCTTCCTCCCTTGCCCAGCCCAGGCACCTCTCTTCCCACTCACCAGGTCCTTGGGTGGCTGGGCCAGGACAGCAAAGGTGGACAGGTGCTGACACTGGCAGCGAGTATGGGCTGCCTGGGTCTCCAAGGTCTGGCAGCTCTCAGTGTCCCAGTCCCCTGAGCTGGCATCTCTTGGGTGGGGAAGAGGTGGCATGAACCCTTGGCCCAGCTCCACAGCCCCACCCCAGTGCAAGGCACTGCCCGGGGACAGGTGAAATCCAGGGCAAGACTACATCTAAGAGGTAGCAGCAGGGAGTCCTGGGATGTGCTCTTGACCCCTCAGGCTAAGGATGGCACCAAGGAACCCTTTGGCCTTCCAGGCAGGAGACCCTTTCTGATGTGGGGTTCTAGGGCTGACCCTTCCTCACCCGGAGTTGCCACCCAACTCACGCTCTGGAGTAGTCCCAGCTGGCGCAGTGGGGATCCGTGGTGCCCTGGGGAGCAGAAGACACACGTGCAGTCTAGGGTGGGGAGTTCCCATCCCTGACCACCACTCATCCTGCCATGGCAGCTCCCACCCACACAGGCCAGAGGTTCGGCCCACCATCGGGGACTGACGGCCTCCCCTCAGACAGGCCTCTGGTCGCCCATGTTGGGATGTACTCGGGGTCCCTGCCGGGGCGGCCACTCACATTGATGATGTAGGAGAGCTCGACTGTGATGAGTGGCTCAGCTGGAGGTTGGGTCGGGGGCCGCACAGTCACTGTCATCACCCGGGAGGTGACAGCTAGCGGAGGCCTGGGGAATAGGTACTGAGGTCAGCTCCTGCCAGCAGGTGCCCAGACCCAGTCAGAAACCCTGAAGCTGGGCTGGGGATGAAGCTTGGTGCTTGTCTAGCATGTAGGAGTTCCCTGAGTTCAATCCCAAATTCTGAAGCTCTTTTGGATGGGGTCAGGGACTCCCAGGAGGCAAGGTCCAGGGGAAAAGCTCGGAAGGCCTCAGGATTTTGGCTGAGGTGTAGAGCTCAGTCTACTAAGCCCTGGATACCAGCACGGCCTCTGGGAGCTGCATGGATGTCTTTTTTTTTTTATGGTACTGGGCAATTGAACCCAGGAGCATTCTACCTCTGAACTATACCCTATTTAATTTTTTATTTTGAAATAGGGTCTCACTAAGTTGCAGAGGGCCTTGCTAAATTGCTGAAGCTGGCCTTAAATCTGCATGCGATCCTCCTGTCTCAGCCTCCCAAGTACTGGGATTACAAGTGTGGGCCACCACGCCCGGCCTGCATGGACATCTTTGAGAAGCAACTATGTCCAGAGCCAGGCGAAGGGCAGGGTCCCTGAGAGTACAGGGCTGCAGGTGGACTCACCTAGGGGGTGGCAGGATGAGGCCCAGGGTGCGGTAGAGCACAGCACCGATGACAAAGTAGGAGGAGTCATCAGGGTCTGCTGGGAGGAGGCGCTGGTGGGAGTGGCCAGGGCCAGGAGGCACGGTTCCTGGGCCCCTGCCCCTGCCAGGGCTGCCCGCTGCCCCAGGTGCAGCTGGCTTCCCAGGGGAGGAGAGGCTGAGCACCTCCTTGGGCAGGAAGAGGCGGTCCTCTGAGTGCCGCACCCAGTCCTTCATGCCCCGGCGGCCCCGCATGGGAAACGTGATGTCACTGGACACTGCCGAGACAGGCTCCCGCTGAATGCTGATCACTGCAGTGGGAGGAGGGTGGGCAGAGCGCACCAGAGGCAGGCAGAGGGGCAGACCCAGGGAAGAGGCAGATGTGGGGAGACACGCAGCAGGGAAGGCAGATGCAGACGCCGAGGTTGGTACAAGCACAGAGGTGGGGAATGCGTGCACAGAGAAACAGACGACACGGAGATGGAGGGGAGGAAGAAGTGTGGAGAGAAAGATACAAACACGGGATTAAATGGGGAAAAGACAGGGCCCAGAAACAAGAGAGAGGACAATAGGAAGAGCCCCTCGGGAACCATCCCTCACCCCCAGTGGTCTGGGTTCTATCACATCCAGCCCTCTCCCCGCCTGCCTCAGTGTACCCAGATTGTCTGTGACAATCAGAGAGCTCTGGAAGGCCTTGAGGGCATCGCCCACCAGGTGAATGAAGTCCTCCACGACACGGAGCAAGTGCACAGAGCCAGGGGACACCTAGGGACAGAGAGGGCGTAAGAGTTTAAGGGTACAAAGTGGGGGTGGGTTATGAAAAGAGACGTCGGATGCCAGGCCCCTCACCTGCTGAGCATCATCCCACTTGTCCTTGTTCTCTGCATCCACCATGAAGCTCACCACTTGGAAGAATCGCTAGGGAAAGAGCAAGGAGGATCAGGGCGTCCCAGCCCCAGGGAACAGGGCTCCCCCACTGCAGCCACTCCTGCCGCCCCAGCACTCCTTCCTCTGGGCAGCACAGGGTGGTACCTGTACATCATCAGCTGAGGGCACGTAGGTGGCCCTCTTGAAGGTGTCAGTGACATTCCTCAGGATGTCCACAGAGAAGAGCAGGTCCCCGCTATAGTAGGTGCGCCGGGCCAGTAGCTCCTGCAGGCTGCGTACCACCTGTGACATCCCCTCACCCGCCAGCATGCGCTGCCCCTTGGCCAGATGCTCCCGAAGCTGCAGGTGACATGTGAACCCCTGTCACTGGAGCACCGGGAGCTGGGGCCAGACACTGGTCCTTCCCACTCCCATCCACCCACTGCTTGCATCCAGGAAAACAGAGGGCATACGAGGTCAGAGAGATGCCCAGGGGAGACAGAGTCCAAGACTGAGACTCAGAAAGAACCCCAAAAGATACTTTTAAAAGACCAAAGAGGAAACACCTAGAGAAAGAAGGTGCTTGGATGTACATATAAAAGATAAGTCGGTATGGGGACAGGGCACCTACCCCCATCCCATCCCAAAGGGGTCATGCACATTCTCAAGTGCAATGCACACGTGCTCTTTCACTCACGCTCACTCAAATACAAGCTGTAAATGTAAACACACAACCAACACCCAATGGAGTCAGAAACACGTACATCTGGGCTACATTCGCTGATACCACCCTTACCCCATGGCAGGGCACGGGGGACACAAAAATAAATTCAATTTTGCCCCTGCCTTCAAGGAGCCCCCAGTCTAGCAGAGCACACAGACACTTAGATGAGCATTCTTAACACCTGATAACCGAGAAGCTGAGGGGGCAGTAGGTGCACAGGGGTAGGAGCCAGGGAAAAGGAAAATCACTCGAGTTAGGCCTTGAGGTATGAGTAGGAGTTTGCCAGACAAGGGGAGGCACAGCCAGGCAGAAGTGGGCACAGCATATGCCAAGACACGTGGGAATGAGTGAGCCGCAAGCTCCCTCCACTCCCTACCAGAGTCTGGGACAGATCGTGTGGCACCCTAACCCGGCAGGGCACACTCACTGACAGGTACAGGTAGCGGTATTCGTGGGAGATGCAGCGGGCAAAGCTGGGCAGTCCCCAGTATGCCACACCCTGGGCACTGAGGAGACAGCGGCGGCTGGCAGACCCTGCAGGAGAACAGGACAGAGGGCTGAGCATGGGGACAGAGCTCTCACCCACTCCCTCTGCACCTCAGGATGGAGACTCAGAGAGGCTGGGACAGCAAGAACAGACAGAGATGGGGATGAGGGACAGCAAGAACGGTGGGGATGAGTGTCTGTGAGGAGAGCTGCCTCCCTTACCCGAGGCATTGGGGGGACACTTGTTGTAGATGATCTCGCCGGCTGCAGCCTTCTTCCATGTCATCAGCATCACGTACTCATCCCTGCACATCTCGTGGAAGGCTGCAGGCGGGCACAGGGAGGGGCTCAGCCGGGCTCACACGCCCCCGCCCCCCAGGGCTGAGCAGGCAGTGGTACCTGGACACTTCTTCTCACTGCAGGGCTTCACCTCCTCTCCGGTACCCGCGCACGGGTAGCCCTGTGCGCCTGAGGCCTGGCACGTGCGGAAGCGGCGCTGCCAGCCCGTGTCACATGTCTTGGAGCACAGGCTCCACGCGTTCCACGGCCCCCACTTGCCATCGGTGGCTGTGGGAGAGGGGAGCGTGAGAGGCTGCAGGTGCCCCGGGCTGGGGCTGCCACCTGTCCCCTCAAGCTGAGCACTCACCCAGGCACTCGAGGTTGCCACACTCTCGGGTGTCGGTGAGGGCACCTGTGCACGTAGCCCAGGCGGGGCCCGCCACACTGCACTTCCGGCTGCGCTGCTGGGTCCCATTGGCACAAGACGAGGAGCATGGGCCCCAGGGACCCCATTCTAGCCACTGGCCTTCCACTGCATGGGGAGACACAAGCAGGGGTGGCCGTTGAGCAAAACATGGGTGGACTGGTGGGGGCAGAACTACAGGGAGACTGCAGTGCCTGCTAGGCACTCAGACCTGCTCCAGGCCAGACCCACTGAGCAGGGTGTATGAAGGGGGGCTGGAGTGAGCAGGTGGTGCCTGGGCCTCATCCCACCTGCTGTCACCAGCTCCGGGAACACAGGACACCTCTCCACTCAGCACGGAGGTACAAGCCTCTTCTGGCTGAGGGTATGGGCTGCAGGGGCACGTGATCTTTGCCCTCACTTAAGCCCAACTTAGCGTCCTTTCACTGTCCAGATGGCCATAGGCACCAAAGTGTATTAACAGCAAAGGTAGCCCAGGGCTTAGAGGAAGAGGTGCTGGCAAACAGCCCCCTTTTGATGGGGTCACACTATGCCAACTGCAAGTCAGGACTGGGGCTCACCTCCCACACTGGCTGGTATATTTCTCCAGTCTCTACATGCTTGGTCAAAGTTCATGGGGCCCCCAGGCGCAGGGCTCTGGACCTGACTGCCTCCCCTGGGTCTCCCAACCCCCACCCGGCTGGGCAGCACCTGCCTAGAAGCCCCTGGGCACTACTGACCCGGGCAGGCGGCCATACTGCAGAGCTTAGTCTGCAGCTCGGGACCCTCGCAGGCCTTGCCGCCGTGCTGGGGGGGCACGCAGGTCCGCATCCGGCTCCGGGACCCCCGCCCGCAGCTGCGGGAGCACAGGCTCCAGGACCCCCACTCCTCCCACACGCCGTGCACTGCAAGGAAGCACGTGGCCGGTGGCTGGGCCGCACTTTGGCCCCGCCCACTGCCATGGCAGACCCATCCGCCCACCAATCAGGAGCTCCGCAACTCTGCGACCGCTCCTTATTGGCTCTGCCCTGGGTTCTGTCGCCAGGGTGATCTGAGGGGGGTCAGGACTCCGCCCTTTGAGGGGACGCGGAAGACACAGGTTTCTAGTCCCAACTCACACAGGGCAGACCCTGTGGACCCCTAGACAGGCAGAACAAGACCAACCCAAGTGGGGGAACCAGGGGTCCTCCTCTCCTGGGGCACAGGAAACCCAGAAAAGGACCCAAGATCCACCCCTCCCCAACCTCTCCACCCCCCAGACCCAGAGCCTGAATCCAACATGGCAGGCCTGGGGCAAAAGAAGTGCCCCTCCCAGCCCGAAGCGCATAGACACACAAATAGACATGAACCTCTACAAGGACAGCGACACACTGAGCTCACACGCTGGAACATAGCTTTCCCCAGCCCTTTGCAAGCACCTGCCCCTCCCCAGGTACCAAGAGCCCTCTCCAGGTAGATCTACTCTATCTTCCTAGCCAAGCACTTCTCTCCCTCAGGAAGCAAGGAGCAGGACTAGCTGAGGCCGCCCTGCCCCTCATGGTCACCACCTGTCCCAGGCAGGCACATGCAATTTCCTCCACAACTACATGCTGAACTAAGGAAGGCTTAAGGGTCTGGGGAGGCTCCCTCAGGAACGGGATGGGGAGTTCAGAGGGAAGAGGGGACAGTCAGAGAAGGCTTCATTTAAAAATAAAAGTGGCACTCATCTTAGATCCCAAAGGACAGGCTGAGTTTCAGCAGCCAGGGTGGAGGAGGGAGGGGAGGACAAGAATAAGCAAATGCAGGGAGGTGCTGGTGAGGCCAGGACTGGGGGAACACAGAGGGCGATGCCGGTGAAGACGAGCCTTGCCTACCAGGGCATCGGCATCGGGGGAGTGAGGTGCCCACAACTGAGCACCATGGTGTATTCTCATTCAGTCGTGCCCCAGTGCCCTGCACCGGGCTGGCATAGTGTGTGAGGCTAGGCATGGTGTGGGAGGCAGGCAGGTATGTCGAATGGAAGCAGGGGGCAACCAAGCATTTTTGGAAGATTCCTGTGAGGTCCCAGGCAGGACCCAACCCTGCAGCAGATGGGGTGCGGAGGAGGACGGGCCTACCTGGGCAGGTGGCTGAATTGTTGCAGGGCCGGGTCTCCCGCAAGGGCCCGCTGCACAGGGTCCCATAGGGGGAGGACACGCAGGAGCGGGTCCGCACCTGCAGACCCTGCCCACACGTCAGGGAACACACGCTCCACGGGGACCACTCCTCAGCTGCCGGGTCGCCTACGAGAAAGGGACAGCGTCGGCGGCAGGGGGCACCTCCCAGGCACTCAGTTTCGTGGGGATGGGGGACAACCAGCAAGAGGTGGGTGAGCATGAGAGGGACCCTCCTACCCTGACCCCAAGCAGAAGGCTCTTTGGGAAGCAACCCAGCCCTGCCCACAGGCCTCACATGGCAGAGACGCGACTGAGTTCCAGGACATAGACACAGACAGGCACACGCCAAGCACACATGCTAACAGACGCCACACAGTCGGGCCCCCGCCACAGAGGAAGGGAGGCGGGCCCGAGTTACCTGTCTGCGCCATGTATAGCCCAGGCTCATCTGCAGACCTTGGCCACTGGGTTTTCACCTTCGGTTCCTCTTCCGGCTCCTCACCTGGAACACGGAGGTGGTGGCAGGGGCTCAGCAAAAGCCAGCTCAGTCCTGCCACAGTGGCACAGAGAGGGCAGCCTTGCTGGTCCTCAGCCTGAGGGCCTGGAACCAACTGCAGGCGATGCAGAGATAGCATCACGGCCTGCCCCCTGCCCCACCACCACCATTTTACAGATAAGGAAACTGAGGCTCAGAAGGCTGCACAGGACTCGCCCATAGCCTCACAGCCATATCTGCCACCTCTTGCCTCAGCTAGACAGGGAAGATTTGAGAGAGTGGCCGCCAATATCAGTAAGCTTTGGGGAGGTGTCTGTGCCAAGTCCTGCCCAAGCCTTCCCCCTTTAATCCTCTCGTTGGGACAAAGGGACCATCATCTCTGCTGAGAGATGAGAAAACCGAAGACCAGGAAAGGAAGTGACTTGTCCAAGCGCACATGCAGCTCAGTGAGCCTGAAGCCCAGGCTCTTTCCCCTCACAGGGCTGACTCCCCTGCAGGGCTGACCAAACAGTCAGCTCTGCCCCACCCCTTCTGGAACCCCCCTCCTGCTGGGCCTGGGGATGGGCCTGGGGATGGGCCAAGGGCTGATTGTCTCCCCAAGCAGGTCAGAATGCTGCTCCTCTGCTGGGCGCCTATAATCCCAGTTGGGAGGCTGAGACAGAAGGATCACAGGTTTGAGACGAGCCTCAGCAACTTAGCAAAGCCCTCAGCAACTTAGTGAGACCCTATTTCAAAATAAAAATAACAAAATAGGACTGGGGGGTAGCTCAGAGGTAGAATGCCCCCAGTTCCATCCCCAGTATCACACACACACACACAAAAAGAAAAAGAATGCTGCTCCTCTGAGACCCAAGGGGCTTAGGACAGGGACTTGCACCCAGCAGACCCTCTTCTTACGATCGCCCCTGTGGCCAGGAGAGCAGCAGGGGCCCCAGGAGGCCACTGCTACCTCGCCCCTGGCCCCACAGGGCTCTAGGCCACCGGGTTTATGTGCTTCGTCGAGGCCTTGGTAGCCCCAGTGACCCTGGAGACTCCTACTCTCCCAAGCCTGCCCCTCCCTCCTGCAGGCACGGGCTCCCCCAGACTCCCCCTCTGCTATAGTTTGCATCTGGAATGTCTCCCTAGGCCCTTGTGTCTCCCTAGTTGGGTGCTATTGGGAGGTGGTAGGAACTCTGAGGAGGCTTAGTGGGACGTCTTTCAGTCGTTGGGGGCCTGCCCTAGAAGGGGATAATGGAATTCCTGCCCCTTCCTCTTCCTCTCTTTTTCATTCCTGGCCATGAGGCAAATAGGCTTCCTCCACACACACTCCCACCACGATGTCCTACCTCACCACGGGCCCCAAAGCAACGAGGCCAACTGAGCACGGACTGAAACCTCCAAGACTACAAGCCAAAATAAACCTTCCCTCTTTATTAGCTGATTATTTTTTGCTACAATAATGGACAGCTGACTGACAGCCTCAGACTAGGTGGGGAGAAAGGGGAGAGTGGGGGGAAGGGAGAAGCAGATAGATGTAGAGGGAACCCCCACACACACAAGTCCAGGCTACTGGGCAGGTATGGTGGAGCAGCATTTGGGGACAGGGCTCAGCCCATGCTGTCCCCAGACTAGAAGGAACCGTCCTCCCCCACCCCGGGCTATCACCTATTTCTGAAAGCTGGGTCAGTACCTAACAGGCAGTAGGATTTGAAAGGACCCCAGAGGGCTGGACGACTCCTGCCCCCTGCTGCCTGGTCCAGGCTCTGCATCTGAGAGGAAGTCCTGCAGAGTGGCCACTCCCCACCCCAGCAAATTCCCCAGCCTTTCCCTCTACTTTAGCCACCAGTCCCAGGGCCTGAGCCACTCCATCTCTGAAACTTCTCCACCATCTCTGAAGCCTGAACCACCAACGATAGCAGCCCTGGATCCTGACTGGGGCGCAGACACCAGCTACGTGGCTTAGGGCAAGTCTCTTCCCCTCTCTGACCCCACCTTCTCTTCTGGAGAACAATATTTACAACACGCCGCCTTAAGGACCCTCTGGCCCTTAAGTGCCCTTGGTGCCGTGCTGGCACGTGGTGAACACTCACAACAGTAGCGATCTAGCTATTTTTATCATTTCCCCTCTTCTCACAGCCTCTGCCTCCCAGGCCATCTTTCAGTGCCCTGCCGCCTCCTTTTATTTTATTTATTTATTTATTTATTTATTTTTTGCGGTACTGGGGATTGAACGCAAGGGCGTTCTACCTCCGCGCTACACCCCCAGCCCTATTTTTTATACTTTATTTTGAAACCAGGTCTCACGAAGTTGTAGAGGGCCTCACTAAGGAGAGAGAGAGAGAGAGAGAGAGAGCACGCTGAGGCTGGCCACGAACCCGGATCCTCTGGTCTCCGCCTCCCAAAGTACTGGGATTACAAGCGTGCGCCACCACACCCGGCCCGCCGCCTCCTTTTAAACAGCATCTGTGGTCCCTCCTGGCTTCACTGTGAACCCTGCCTCCACCAGACCACGGAGGTGTCGGGGCCATGCCTGCCAGCTCCTCAGTCCCCTCACCCAGCCCTCCACCACGCCTGCTCAGTCATCCCCAGCCGGGAGCTTATGACAAGCCACCTCCTCCACACCCACTCCCAGGCTGCTGATGAACCTTTGGCAGTGCCAACTGGCACCAGGACAGATTCAGGGGCTCCACGTCTGCTGGGCGCCCAGGGCTTCTCAGAAGTCCTTCATTGCTTCCTTGTCACCCTGTAGCCATACTGGACTTCGTCCTCTTCCCTCAAGCCCACCTCCTCCCACTCTCCCAGCCAGGACAACTTCCTTCAGAGAGAAAGCCACGCCTTTCCACCTCCCAACTTCCCTGCCCAGCGCCAGCCCCGGGCCGGGCCTACACCTGTTCCTCTGCCTTCTCAGGAGGGCTCGTCCCTTGTCCTCTCTGACATCAGCATGTCCTCAGCATCCCCTCCCCATGGCAGCCCATGAGCTGACCCAGGCCTCCTCCATTCTGGGGGGAACTTTCCTGCACCTCCTTGGCTGCAGCCCTCTGGCATCTCCACCACCAATGAGTGGTCCCCAGCGGGCCTCCAGTTTCTCACCTGCCACTCACTTCCTCACTCGAATGTCACCTCCCCTGCCGATCCACCACAGTCTGGCTGCTGCCCACATCTTTCTGCTGAAACTGTTCTTGACAAAGCCATCAACGCCCTCCTTGCTGCTAAATCCTGTGGACACTTTGCAGGCCTCTTCTCGCTTGACCCTCGGCCTGTCTCCCCTCCATGACTCTCTGGTTCGCTCTCTATGCAGACTACTCTGACTCTGTCCCCATTTCCTTGACAGTCTACTTTCCTGCTGCTTCCCACAGCAAGGATCCGCACTTTGTCCTGTTCTCACCGCACGCTAGCCCCCAGGGCTTAATGAGCCCCCCTGAAGCAGCACTTCCAGTCATTAAGCCCAGCCCCTGCCCCCCGTGCGCCGCTGCTGCGTCCTCCTGCCTCCTGAACAGCTGCCTTGACCCTCAAACTCAGCATGTCCAGAATAGGCTCATCATCTCCTCTCAACCTCTGCCCACTTGTCCCCTACCTTCTTTGCCTGCAAAACTCCTCCTCAACCTTCAAAACCTACCTCAAATGACCGCTCATCTATGAAGCCTTCCTTACTGGCCACTCCCCAGGCAGAGTTGGCGGCCCCCTCTTCTACGCGCCCTTTCATCGTGGACGGTTCCATCTTCTGAATGTCTGAAATGCCCTCCTCTACCCACATGAGCCCTTTGAAGGAAGGCTATATGTGAGTCATCTCCCTGACCCGGTGAATGACAGCACTGAACCTGGCCCAGAAAAAAATATCCCCAATGAACACCTTGCTCCTGGCTCCCCCCAGCAGGGGTTACTAGAAACAGTTTCTTGTAATCTTGACTCCCCTGTAAGGATTCAGCTCCGCCTGACATGCCAGCCTTCACTGAAGGGACATTGAGACAGGCTCAGGGATGGGGCGGGGGCAGCTCCCAGGACCTCCACCTAGACCACCCTTGAGCCTAACAACCAGTTATCAATAAACGCTCCGGGACACTGTTCAGCCTGTCGCAGGTTCCGCACCGTCCTCCCACCCAGCTCCTGTCAGGTGCCCCACCTATCGACAGGTCTGGACGGCGCCCCCCAACAAGAACACGTCAGACAGACACCAGCCTGACCTGCTTGTCATGGACTCGCATGCTCCCTGTGGACCCCACATCCTCTAACAATGCACTCCACAATATAAGCAGAGGTGGGGTTGGTGGTTTCCAGAATCCACCCTATCTGAAAATCAGAACATGTCCCAGGCCACTGAGGTTGTTCTCCCAGCCTCCTGAGCTGGGTCAGAGAGGGGAAGGAGCAAGCCCAAGGCCACACGCTGGGCCTACACCAATGGCCCTCACCTCCATCTGCTGCCCAGCCCCCTCAGCAGAAGCCAGCAATCTACTCCCCATGGGGGAAAGCCAGTTCTCCCCGAAGGGGAAGAGGACAGGTAAGACCAGGTGGCATTTACCGCAACCACGTTTACGTAGCACATGTGCACAGGCCCCAGCCAGCTCTGGGCCCAGAACAGGGCAAGCCTGGGGGAAGCTGAAGCCGGCAGTGTCCAAGAGGATAAGGAGGGTCCAGGCAGGGTGCGAACACCCCGACTACCCGAGCGGCCTGCCCATAGCTCAGTGGGCTTGCTGGACCAGGGCTCCTGTGCCCGCAGACCTGCAATCCTTCAGCCCTCCTGTGGCTGCCAGCCCCAGGCATGGACGGGCCTGCCGCCTGGGACCCAAGTCCTCACTCATTCGCTGACAACCTGTTTTGTTCTGAATAAGGTAACGGTTAGTAAACAAGCCCCAGTGCCAGGCACCATACACTCCCCAGCACCTTGTCTAATCCTCATCAGGACCAGTTTCCCCATTTCACTCACAAGAAATACGACTCACACTGGAGAGAGGCTAGGGTGGGATTCGAACCCAAGCCTGCCGCACCCTGATAGCCGTTTCTCTACCGAACTGCACTGGGTCTCCAGGACAGGATACAGCTTGACTCGCACCCCATGGGGGCCAAGTTGCTCCCCCAACCCACCCAAGCCCCTGGTCTTGCCTCCATCACCCCGCTTGACATACTGTTTAACTGTTTTCTTATGCATCTGCTCCCCCCACCCCCGTGTGAGGCTGGATCTCCTCTGTAGCCTCCAAAGTGATCCTCTGGGATCCCAGCTCCAGCCACATGACTGCCCTGCTAAGAAGCCTTCAGTGGCTCCCTGCTGCTACAGCCATAGTATCAACCCCAGCCCCTGCTGACCTACCCAGTCTGGTTTTCCCCTCTCTGCTGGGCAGCCAAGCACATTGCACAGCTGTGTGGACCAGGGGGAAGTGCACAGATTCTGGAGCCAGAGAGACGTGGGTCTGATTCCACCATCTTCTGTGTGCCCTTGGGCAACTCACCTCACCTCTCTGAGCTTCAGATTCTTCAAGTGAAGGTAAGGACAGGGGCTGGGGATGTGGCTTAGTGGCAGAGTGCTTGCCTAGCACGTGTAAGACCATGGGCTTGATTCCCAAAAGAAAGTAAGGGTAACTTACTTTGTGAGAATTACATGAAATAAGAATTGTGGACTACCTAGAGCATGATAAACAGGAGACATCACCCCTTCTCATTATCCTTTGAACATGCAAATGCTTTCCTCCCTCTGTGCATCTGACAGTGCTGATCCTTCCCTCTATCTCAATCTGCCAAAATATCCTGTCTGCCAAATGCCACCTCTTCCAGGGAGCCTTCCTAGGCCAACCGCACAGGGGCTTGGGTATGCTGACCCCCTTTCCTTTTACCTGGTCCCCAGGTCCCCTCCTGTTGTAGTTTTGAGCCTCCTGGGCTCATCCCTCCAGTGGGCTTGGAGGGAGGGCCTCGATCTCCAGCAGCCTTCTTGCATAAAAGGCCGAGATTCTGGCAGCCCAGCATAAGAAAGGCATCTAGCATACATGGGCCAGATATTCTTGGAGGTTCCTCCACCTCAACCAATGAGGGGCCACCCTTGTTTCACCCCTGGTATGGCAGACAGGATGCACAGGCTCTCTGCCACCTGTGCAGGACTCAGGATACCTGCTACGCTGTGCTCCCCAAACTCCACACAGTCCAGCCCCCTCAGCCTCCATGTCATGAATGTGTTAAAAATAACCACAATAATCACCACTTCCATGGGGAGAGAACGCTGCAATTTGCAAAGCAGTCTTCCCTTCCCGGGGCTCTTTGCCTCCTCTCTGAGGCCGGCCCTACAGCCCAGAGTGGGCACCAACTGATCTCCTTGAAACGGCTCTGTTGGGCCCTTCCACGGCGCCCCAGCCCCAGCAGTGCCTCTTGTACTCGCAGTGGGCACAGGGGGAAAGGGAGGTGGCCTTTGCAAATTCCAGGCTCTGCCCCTGCAGTCCAATACAACTGGGTATCCCTGTGAGAGAGGGCACCCAGCCAGAATGCCAGTGTCCTCGAGTGATTCTTCCTCCCCATGCTGCCTCCCCTATCTGCCCCACCTCCCGCCAGAGCTGGCTGGGTGGTCGCCATCCCCCCATGTGGCCAGAAGCTCCTGGAGAGCAGGGAGCTAGTCTGACTCAGCCAGCCTCCTCCACAACACCCCATTTTCTCCTGATGCCTTCAAGCCCCTGGCCACCAGGACGCGGTCCCAGTGTCAGGCTGGCAGCCTGGGCCCCGGCCCCATCTCCCTGCACTAGGGCTGCCATCCGCAGCTCATCTCTTACAACTCCTACCCGGCACGTTTCGCACCTCTACACCCTTCCACAGGCTGTTTCCTCTGCCTCCAAAGCCCTCCGAGCGAGGCTTTCCCAGAGCGTGGGGCAGGATGACTCGGGCGGCGCGTCCACGTGCATGAAGTAACGCTGCATCCTGGACTGGGGGACTTAGCCCCTTTCCTGGCCTTTTTATTTTTTTTTTTATTTTATTTTTTTTTTGCGGTACCGGGGATTCAACCCAGAGGCGTTCTACCTCCGCGCTACACCCCTGGCCCTATTTTTTTTTGAAACCAGGTCTCACGAAGTTGCAGAGGGCCTCACTAGGTAGAGAGAGAGAGAGAGAGAGAGAGAGAGAGAGAGAGAGAGAGAGAGAGAGAGAGAGAGAGAGAGAGAGAGAGAGAGAGAGAGCTGAGGCTGGCCACGAACCCGGATCCTCCGGTCTCCGCCTCCCAAAGTACTGGGATTACAAGCGTGCGCCACCACGCCCGGCTTTTTCCTGGCCTTTTTAAATCAGGCTGATAATTTGCTGATTTGTCTGGGATAGTCGGGATTGTGCCTGTTGTCCTGATATAATAAATACTGCCCACTCCCTCCCCTTTATAACCTTAAAAGGGTCCCAGTTAGATAACAAGTTATGTGGTCACTTTCATTCTTGTGTGGGCAAGTGGGGGGAGTTTACTGGGGATTGAACCCAGGGGTGCTCTACCTCTAAGCTACAACCCCAGGCTTTTTTAAAATTTTTACTTTGAAACAGAGTCAGCTGGGCGTGATGGGCACATGCCTGTAATCCCAGTACTTGGGAGGCTGAGACAGGAGGATCGCAGGTCTGAAGCCAGACTCAGCAACTTAGCGAGACCCTCAGCAATTTAGCAAGACCCTGCTTCAAAATAAAAAATAAAAGGGGGTGTAGCTTGGAGGTAGAATTCTCTCAAGTTCAATCCCCAGCACAAAAAAGAAAGGAAGGAAGGAAGGAAGGAAGGAAGGAAGGAAGGAAGGAAACAGGATCTCACTAAATTGCTGAGGCTGGCCTTGAACCTGCAATCTCAGCCTTCCAAGAACTGGGATTACAGATGCAGGCCACCATGTCCAGCTGGTTACCTTAATTCTAATCCTTCCAATTCCATGAATGATGAAGACTCTGTGCAGTCCTGGACTTTCTCTCTGTCTCTCTGTCTCTCTCTCTGTCTCTCTCTCGCTCTCTCTCTCTCTCTCTCTCTCTCTCTCACACACACACACACACACACACACACACCATGCTAATTTCTCTTTCTAACAAATGGAGAGGCAGGAAAAGCATCAAGCTAAAATTCAATAATGCCGCTCTTATTTTGACTGTGGTTGTCTCTGGTTATCTTTTTTGTGTGTGTATGTGGCACTGGGGATTGAACCCAGGCACATTCTACCTCTGAGCTACACCCCCAGCCCTATTTTATTTTTTATTTCAAAACAGGGTCTCACTAAGTTGCTGAGGCTGGCCAAGAACCTGCAATCCTCCAGTCTCAGCCTCCCAAGTACTGGGATTACAAGAGTGTGCCACCACGCCCAACATTTTTGGTTATCTTCAATTTCAGACAAATGATACTGTTTCCATTTATGATGTGAAATTTTTTCTAATAATTTAAGTTTACAAAGCAATTCAATTTAAAGAGAAATTTCACAGGCTAGTGAATTCCTACTCACTCCTCAAAACCCAACTTTAGACCGCCTTCTCACTCCTTTTATGGTTTGATCCTGATCCCCCACTCTTCTTCCTCCCTTGCCATCCAACACGTGCACAGCTGTACCTATTACACCAAATTATGATAACACGGCCATTTATGAGAGCCCTACCGTGTGCCAGCTGGGGTCTGGATATGGTTTACAGGTCTCCCAACAGCCTCCTGTACTGAAATATAATCCCATAGTGTGGTATTAGTGGGTGGAAACTTAATCTGACTGTGGTGTTTAGAGGTGGGACCTCTGGAAGGTGAATGGAATTAGATAAGGTCATCGAGGGGAGCCCCATGATTGAAATCCTGGTGATGTTATAAGAAGAGAGAGATATAAAACAAACACATATATGTGTGCACATTCCCTGTCCTTTGTCATGCAATGCCCTGCGTGGTCTAGGGACCCTGCCAGCAAGAAGACCATCACCAGATACAGGCCCTTGACCTTGGGACAGAACTGTGAGTCAAAATAAACCTCTTTTCTTTACAACTTATCGGGTCTGTGCTACTGAGTTATTTGCAACAGAAAACAGACTAATACAGCCAGGCACTGAGCTAAGCACCCACCCACGCTCCCTCGCTCAATCCAAGAAACCGTTCTCACTACCCCGTGTTACAGGTGAAGAAATAAGGTGAAGTAACTTGTCCGTGGTCACAGAGCAGGGTGGTGGTGGGCTAGGCATTGAACCCAGGGCTAGGACGCTTCAGCCTGAGGCCTTGCCCACCGCTTCAGCCTGAGGCCTTGCCCACCGCGCACACTAGCGGTCACTGTGCCGCACCAGAGGGCAGCCCAAGGCCTGGCGCCAACTCCACGCTGAAAAAGACGCAGTGACTGTGTGAGGGGCTGGCTGAACTGAGCCCCTGCTGAGAGTCTCGGGAGTCTGAGCCCCCTCCTCATCCTAGGCTAGAGCAGACATCTGGGCTGGAAGAACCTTCCAGGAAACGCCACTGCCGCCGTGTGCTAGGTCTCCCCACCTCCTCCCTATCAGACTCCTGGACAGGCAGGTGGGCCCCCACTTCTTGCCACCAGACCAGGCCGGTCAAGAAGAGAATAGCGGGGCCTGGGCACTGAGAGGAGCAAGGGCACTTTCAGGACTGGGTTGGGCAGGTCGGAGGCCCTTCCTGGTAGAAGCAGGGCATGAGCGCTGCTCACAAGGATGGGGGCGCTCTGTATGACCAAGGGCGAAGGGCATTCTAGAGAGGGGACTGGCCCCAGCAAAGGCGGGGAGGCCAGAAAGCAGGGGGCTGGGGGACAGTGAGGAGCATCAGTTCAAAGGGCAGGAGAGAGTCAAGGAAGGCTTAAAGAGCGGGGAGCTGGGCCAGGCTGAGCAGTTTCAGTAGAACTGGGGAGTCTTGGGTCGCTGGATCAGGAAAGCGACATATAGAGAAGCGGGGGTCCCAGGCCCAGCACCTAAGAGGACGGCACCTTGTCTGAGTCACACAACAGCAGAGGTGGAGTGGGGGTCTGAACCCATTCTCGCCTCCCAGGAGACCCCAGGCTCACCTGATGGCCACACCTCAAGAATGGAGCCTAGATAATGGGCAGGTGGGCCAGCAGCACCCAGCAAGGGTGGACAGCAGAGGAGGGAGAGGGTGGCAGGTGTGGGCCCTTTTTCCCAGGTATCACTGCACAGCCATCCCTATGAGCCAGTGCCCCCCAAGACTGGGGGGCCATGGGCAGGAACTGTGGGCTGGCGGCCAGTCCTCTGGAGCTATGCTCCGCAGCTGGTGCTACCTCTGCGACCCACCTTCCAGCCCGGCCTCAGCCAGCCTCCGTGCCAGTCCTCCGCCGAGCTCCTTCCTGCCTGCCTTCCCTTTCTTCCTCTCCCCACACTTAACAGATTGCGGCAGCAAGATGGCACAAATTTATGGCTCAACTCACCAAAAATAACAAGAGATCTATCAAAGGCAGTTTGCGTGAAATTAACAGGCGCCTGTACCCTCTTGTCAAGTGCACTCAGCTCTGAGGCAGGCCAAGGCACCCCACTCGGTCACTGCCCAGCAGCCCCTGGCCTCTTTGCCCTTCTGGTACCCACCCAAGCCCACCCTGCTCGTCCCTGCTATGGAACCTGCTTGTGGGTAACCCAGAGAAAGTGAACCCAGCTCCCCTGCCCCAGTGCCTGATCTCACTCTTCCTGTTCACTACCAACCTCGCCCTCTATCTGGCAGCTCCACGAGGCAGCCCAGTGTGAGGCCTGGACGGATGAGCGCGTGGAGAGGGCTGCAGCCCTGATGGTGCCTCCGACCTGCAGACACACCCTGACACGTGGAACACACTGAGTCACATGCCTGCCGTCTCTTGCATCAGAAAGGTTGGGCTGCAGGGAGGAGGTGGCAGAGCGGAAGAACCTCCTGCCTGCCAGGGGAGAGGAAGGGGTGATGCCAGCCAGCTCCGGGTACCAGCGTGCCATGTGAGCTCACTCATGCCGGCTGATGCCATGTTGCTCATGCCAACTCCCCACAGGGGCCCTCCCTACAGAGCAGCCACATGGAGACATGCCAAGTAGGACAAGGGGCAAGAGCACAGGTCAGGCTTGGGAACAGCGGGAAGCTCCAACTCAGGGCTCCCTGCTCAGAGATGACACCAGGCCTCATCCCAGGAACAATTAGCCGTCTAATCTCCATCCAGCTCCAGTCCCTGAGGTCCCTGCAGAGGCTCTGATGACAGTGCCCTACCCATCACCAGCCTTCCCTGACCCCTGATGACACCCTAGCTCCCAACCAAGTCCTGCTTCCGGCTTCAACCAAGCCCAGCTGGCTGCTCCTGGCTCTGTGCTCCACATGGCAGCCTGCCCAGCTGGTGCCCGCCCATGAGGGCAGTGCCTTGCTCCATCCACTGCAGACCACGGAGCCGGTGGACCACAGGGAAAGCCAGACAAAAGAACCTGCCCTCGGCTGAGCAGAATGGGGAAGGCCCCCACAGAGTGACAGGCAGTGGCGGCCATGCAGGAAGAGCCATAAACCTCCTGATATACGCCTGGCGCTCTCCGCCGATGTTCGACAAAGAAGCAAAATTCAATTTCTTCCTGCAGGCACTAAATCCCAGGCCAGCCTCCAAGGCCCGTAACCTGCCCACGGCCTGGCTGTCACTCGGACGGCTTCATCGACTGCTGTTAGAGGCCACGCTGGCCTGGGAGAGAGCCACAGCAAGGCCACTGGGCACTCACTGTGGATGGGCGTGATGTCAGAGAAGGCCCCCCCAAAGCACTGGGAGAGACTACTGTCATTACAACTATCCCCTCTAACTAATTCAGTATATCTCCCATTTTACAAAGAAATCAATGCCCTTATTATTCAAGATAACAGTCAAAGGCAGTGCCCGGCTCCAGGACTCTAGCCTCCAAAGCAGGGATGGGGACAGGCCATGCCCTCCAGTCCTCCCAGCAGTCCTCACAGGAGCCCCCTGGCCCCTGTAAATGTGCAGTGGAACCCAGAGGCTTCTTCTGAGTTCCACCCCTGCACCCTCCATCTTCTTGAGGGTAGTCCAGCACTTGTAATCCAAATGGGAAAACCGAGGCCGGGAGAGGGGAGGGGCCTCCCTGTGTAGGGACCAGCTCCCAGGCCCGCCTCCCACCCATCCCCACATCCCCAGCCTCCGTCCCTGTCAGGCCCCACAGCCAGTTCCTGGCCCAGCACTGTTCAGCAGGCAGGCAGGGTCCCGCCCGCCCAGGGGCTTGGGACCTGGAATCTGCAGGAAGCGGTCAGTGAAAGGGAGCTGGGCCACAAGAAATGGGGTGGTGCAGGAGTGGGAAGGATTCAAGGGCTCGTGGAGCTTTTGCCCAGTCAGCAGGAAGCTCCAGCAGCTGGCAGCCTCAGTCCCAGAAGACATGAGCCCAGAGGGGGGAGATGGGATGCTGGGAGCTGAGCGATCCCAACCCTCTAAGGCAGCCTCGAAGCTCAGGCCTCTTCACCCAGGCACACTCTTCCTCACCTCCTTCTGCCCCAACCCTGGGGCGCAGCCAAAAATCAATGACCCGTGTGGGCAGGAATGCATCTCTGCTCCTTGCCTACTCCAGCCTCCAGGCAAACTCAACAGCTCGCAGTGCCAGGACCTGCCATGGCCACTCCAGCTCTGGGCCTGGAGTGTCCTCACTCCTCTGGCTGTCTTACTCCCGCCTGCCCCGCAGGTCTCTGTTCCTGATCTGCTCCCCTCAGGAAGCCTCCCCAGCTGCCCAGCTAGGGGTCCCCTCCCTGGGTTTCTAGATCACTCTGCACTGTCTCATCTGCCCATTCACCTGCCCAGACTGCGCACTCTTCCCAAGTGAGGTCTGACCCTAATTCATTGCCCAGATGACCCCAACATCTGGACAAGGCTGAGCACAGATTTGACACCTGTGAATGACTACATGAATGGCCTGGGATCCACCAGGATGGATGCCACCAGACACCGTCAGCACCTAGACCCCCACCCTACCCAGGCCCAGCTCAGACTCACCATATCTCATCTCGGTGGTGAACAGGTCATTGCTGCTCCCCGAGTGCAGGTCAGCCTCGGCAGGTGGGGCAGGGCCCCCGGGCACCAGGGCATTGGACAGGGTGTGGGCAGCAGGAGGGCCTGGAGGTGTGGTGGAGGCGGGGCCAGCCCCCGCCTCCCCAGGGCAGCTGCAGCCTGGCTGGGCAAAGCCACAGGCCCTGCCCGAAGTGCGGCCACACTCCTCACTCCAGCGGCAGAGCACGCCGCAGGTGAACTGGCTGGAGTTGTTGTTGTTGATGAGCAGAACCTCGACGAAGCGGAAGGCAAGGGCAGCGGGCGCCAGCAAGCGCGGGGCCTCAGAGGGCTCAGCCGACAGGCACAGCTGCACGAAGTTCTTGTCGAAGTGCAGGAAGGTGAAGGGGCCCGAGCCACCGCACAGCTCCAACCCCGCTGCTGCCGCTGCTGCCTCCTCCTCCTCCTCTGGCCGCCCCACCTCTGACTCTGCCTGGGCCACTGGCTCCTCAGGGCTAGGCCGCAGGCAGGTGAAGTTGACCAGGTAGTGGTCCAGGGGCAGCAGGCGAGGGGCGAAGTGGGCACACACCTGCTCCTGGCGGTTGAAGCGCAGGTACAGGGAGTACTTAGTGGGGTCAGGGTTCTCCAGGGTCCAGGAGCAGCCCGAGGCGATGGTAGGAAAGAGGTCCTGCAGCGAGAAGGCCCCGTAGAGCACACCCGAGGCCAGGGCGGAGCAGGCACTGGGGGCAGGGTCGAAGGCGGTGGCCAGGCGCAGGGACAGAATCACAGACAGTAAGAGGGGACAGGCTGGGGTCATCCTATGTCCCTTGCCCTGTGGAGAGAGACAGAGGTCAGTGGGCACCCACACAGCCAGCATGAGCCATCTTTGTGGCCATCTGTAGGTACAAGACATCTGGTTAAGACCATGCTCTTCTAAGTCACTCAAATCCTCCTGTGTGATCTTAGACAAGGGGCTAGACCTCTCCGAGCCTCAATCTCCTTACCTATCTCAGAGGTTTCCTACCAGGGTGAAATGCGGTAAGTGAGGGAAAGGGCTCAGGAGAGCACTTGGAATCTTGAACGACCTTCGTTTCTAAGGGCCGTGGTTATCACTATCATGCTGCGTACCTCCTATTCAACCCACCCACCACAAGCAGCTGACACCCGGCCCTAGCCCCGTCCCCACCATCCCCGAACTTTATTCTCCATAACTGTTGCTCTCTGTCAGTGTGTCGTGATCATCCATGAGGAATGTCATGCGTAATCCAGCAGTAATTGTCAAAGTGGTGATGTTTGACAACGATTTGCTTTTTCATAAATCAAAGCAATTCAAGGTTATTCCCAGAACAATGTCGTTCTCACTCACTCGCTTCACCGAGTGGGAAAGAAGGGGTGGAGTTACAGCCAGTGTGCCAAGGACTATGCACAACCCAGCCACAACCATGAGAGGAGGGCACTGCCAGGGTGAACGGCACATGTGCCACAGCTGTGGATTCCCAGGCTAGAATAAGGAGGAGAGGCCCCTGGCAAGGGGATGCTAGGCTTGAGTCCTTGGCCAGCCAGCCACCTAGTGGCTGGGTGAGCCTCGTGAGCCTCAGTTTCTTCATCTGCAAAATGAGCGTAGTAGTTCCCCTCTCACTGCCCTCATCCCCTTCCCCTTAATGGGATTATCCTCCAAGGCCTGGCACAGGGCCTGGTACCCCCAGTGAAGCTTCGAGCGCATATGACCTCTATCTTTTGCTACTTCCCCAGGGTTCATCGCAGGAGTCTTCGAGCTCCTAAGAATGGGACCAGAGAGCCAGGTGTTGTGACCCACGCCTGTAATCCTAGTACTGGGGAGGCCGAGACAGGAGGATCACAGGTTTGAGGCCAGTCTTAACAACTTAGTGAGACCCTGTTTCAAAATAAAAAATAAAATAGAGCTGGGGGTGTGGCTCAGAGGTAGAATGCCCCTGGGTTCGATCCTCCGTACCAAGAAGAAAAAAAAAAAAAAGGAATGGAATCAGACTTTTACCTTCCCTCAAAGTGCTGCACTAAGCTGAGCTGCCAGCAGGTGGGAACGTACACTAGGCTAGGAAGGCACATGGGACCCAAGCCTGACAGGGCAGTCAGGTCAGTGGATAGGGGCTGGGCAGGGGGAGAGGTGCAAGAGCCCTCCAACCCACCATCCACCCCACTGGCCAGAAAAAGGAGCCTGGCACATGGTCTACATTAGCCCCACTTCCGGCCCTACCGCCAAAGTGATTCACACGGCCTCCCTCCTCCGTGCCACAGCACAGCTCACAGCCCTGGATGGGCCCCTAGAGCCCAGCTCTTCCACATTAGAGGAGAAAAGATGAGGCTTGGAGACGGGAGGCCACCTGCTCAAAATCACACGAGAGGCCCAGCTGGGACTGCAATCCAGGACCTGAGGCTCCAGCCCTCGTTCCTCTTTCCCCCACCAAGAGTCTCTTGCTCCTCCCCTTTGCTTGTTGCTCAGGATTCAGGCCAAATAGACAAGCTCTTCACTCTGGGAACTGAATCGCAAACAGGATAATACACAGGTGTGGCTAGGTTTTCCCAAGACACAGCTGCTCCCTGGGGACAGATTTCCCCTTGGCAGTTCTAAATAATGGGAGGAGGGGGAACAGAAATTATCATTCCAACCCCTGCTACAGCATCCATGACTCTCCTCAATGTCCCAAATCTCAGATTCCCACAGGCTGCACCTTTGAGCCAGGGCTAAGCCCCAGTCACAAACACCTGCCCCTCCCCAGCCACACAGGGTGGAAGGAGGATGGCGGTAGAAGATAGCTCAAGACAGGCCCAGTCAGTCACTGGGGAGGAGCCATCCCACTCTCCTCCAAAGACCACCAGAAACCAGAAGTCTTTGTCTCCCCCAACCCACTTATCAGAGTTAAAAAAAAGGGGGGGACCAGACCCCTGGCCTTCCCTACCCCACATCATGCCTGTCCCAAACTGTTCAGCTCGCCCAGCCTGGCACAGCACCAGCGAAGCCAGCAGCTGATGATGAGTGACATCCAATCCCCCCGCTGCCCCCAATTATTTTTAAGCAGGCTGCAAAATTCAGGCCGTGCTGCAGCTCAGCAGAGTAGAGGTGGGGGCTCATTATAACTGGCCTTCCCTTCCCCACTTAGAGCAAGGCAGGGAACCCCCACACACACACACACACATATACACATACTCAGCAGATGTGGGCTTGAACATCCTTGTGCCCTAAAGACACACACACAAAAGCATGCATGAACAGATGCCTGTGTAGACAGGTGTTCTCTGCATATGAACAGATACACATGCACACAGGCATGCAGAGAGATTGGTGAAAACCACAGAAGTGTGATCTCACATGCACATAGGGGTACATACACATGCACATGGTATAAAGACACTTACTTGCATACATACACAGAAATGTATACATACTTCCAAGTGTGAACACACAGGTGTTTGGCCCTCTGATGTTCAGCACATAACAGCTCAGTGTGGGGCAGGATCTGCCCCATTGCCCCTTCCCTGTGTTTCTGAAGCTAGCCCCAGCTCCTGGGCCTCTGCTGCTCCCCAGCCATCAGGAAGCACTAGGTTCACACCATCCAGAGTCACAGCCCAGCCTCTCCACAATGAGCCACCTGTAAGTGTGGTCCAAGTCCCCTCGCCCACCCAGTCTCCTTCAGACACCTTCCCGCCCATTCTGGGACTGCATCCTGGGTGTGCATGGCCCCCATTGTTCCTGCTACAATATAAGCCCTCTGGGGGGCCCTTCTCATTTCACTTCCCCCCACTCAAAATAAGGCAAAGATCCAATTCCAAGCTGGGTCAAAGACAGCCATTCATTCATTGAAGACCCTCCTAGATGTGCATGTCTACAGCCTGTCCTCCTGGGGGAACTGACCCAGACCCTCTCCCAGAGCCACCCCCCTGGAAGGGGACTTAGAAGGATCCTTGCCTCACAGGCAGCCCAACAGGTATTAGCCATGAGTAACCACCTGGAGCCTCACTTTCGCTCTGGGGATCCCTATCTTCAGGATCGCATGCGCCTTGTTCATCCTTCAAGGCACTCCCAGTACAGAGCCTGCCCCCCCCCAAAGCTCTCAAGAATTCCCTTCCTGGTCTCCCCTCCCTCTTTTCAGAACCTCACCAAAGCTCCCCTCTTGCCTGCTGAGGTCCAGGTCACAGCCTCTGGGAACGCTCTTTGGGTTAAATCATAAGAAACTTTGCCACCCCCAAGCCAAGAAGACCACAAACCGCTCCAATGTACAAGAGCTGAGAAGAGAGGCAGGAAGGTCAGCTCTGAGGACCACTTCCTGGTTCAGCGGAGGCTGATGGAGAGGACCAAAGGCCTCTTCCATCAGGACCTCTCTGGGATGAGATGGGGAAGGAGCTGCCTGGAGTAATCTCAGTCTCAAGGACCTTCCTCCTGCTCAGGGACCCCCAGCGAACCCAGGTATCCCACTCTGTCCAAGTACACTCAGGTCCCCGTCCTCTCAGACCCACAGGCTTGCCCGCCTGAGCCCTCCTTCTGTACCAAAAAGGGAATCCAAGGCTTTCTCAGGGGGCTTGCCAGGTGTGCGTGTGCGTGTGTGTCAGGGTCCAGGGGGTCAGGGATCTCCGGGATGGACTCCTCTCTGCCAGGCCAGCTGTGAGCACTGACACTCCGCAGACCGGAGGGGTCGCAAGTGGGAGAGGGGCGCGGAAACGCGTACATCCGTCGCGTTTATCCACCTGGCAGCTCCAATTCGCCTGCCCATCACTCACCCTCGCCTCCCGGGCTCTTGCTGCGGGGCCGAGCCTGGGCTGCCACGCAGGAGGGGACCCCAACTCGGGGTCTCCGGGTCCCCTGCCCGTGCACCGGCCGGCGGTCAGGGTGCTCGGTGACCCCTCTCCCGGAGCTCTGGCACTCAAGGAGGCGCGTACCCTCCATCCTGCCCCTGGTGCTGGTGGGCGGGACCGAGGGGAGCTGGCGACCCTGGTGCGGCCCTCTCCCTCTGACTGGTAGGGAGGACCGCTCCACGCCACTCTCCGGGTCTCTCCGTGGCGAGAGGGAGGCTCCGGAGCCTCCTGCACACCCTCGGGAGGGAAAGGCGGGATCGAGGGGACCAGGGGCGGGGCGGCGCGGGAGAGGGGAGGGGGCGGTGACTCAGCCGCCCTCCGCTGGCCTCCCGGAACTTTGCAGCAGCTGGAGCCTCGGTTGCTACAGGAACCACAGGAACCGAAAGCTTTTGTTCCCCAAAGTCAGGGCTGCCGGGGGGGGGGGGTGTCTGCCACTCCCGGGGGGGGGCAGATCGGCCACACTTTCCAAACGACTTCCAGCCGAGCAGAAAGCCACGGGTTCGCATCCCCTCCCTCCCTCCCTCCCTCCCTCCGTCTCCCTTACCGGTCCCTCACCGAGCCACTCAAGCCAAAGCCGGGTCTCTTCAAACTCCGTGGGCCCTCAGGCCAAGTGGCCCCCAACTCTGACCTGCAGCGCTAACTGCCCTGGAAAGTTCCTGGCAGTATCTGATCTCCTGGGGGTGGGGTGGGGTGGGGGCAAGAGGCACCTCTGTGCCTCTGAGTGACTGATTTCCCACAGTGGGCCACCCCAACAGGCAGCCTGCCTTTGGGAACCCTGACTTGGGGTTCTTGTCTGCACTGATCCCTCCTCCCCAGCCTCTACACTTAAATCTAGACCTGAGACCTTGGCCTGGCATCCACGGTTGCCCCTGTGGCCAGAGCTAAGCCCAGCGAGGTCCAGGGGATGTAGCAGGACCAGTGAGGGGAAGGAGGAGACACTAACAGTCAGGTCTCTGGAGCCACGGTGGGAGGGTGCTGAAGGTATTTCCTGTCTTTATTATCCTGGGATTGGAGTGAAGACATACAGCCCAACACACCTACCGTTATTGAGCATTGATCGGTGCTAGACACTCTGTATGAGCAACCTAATTTCATTCTCCCAACAACTATATGAGACAGCAGTCACTCATTGTACAGAGGGTCAACTGAGGCTCAGAAAGGTTGAATAGCTTGCCTGGGTCACACAGCTTTTGAACCCAGGACATCTGACCAAAAGCTGAGTCCCTAATGACTTTCTCTGCTTGGTTACTTGGGGACTGAGAGGAGGAAAGGGGGCAGAGACCAGCTAGGACCTCCTTTTGTGTTACAGAAGTGCCCACCACCCACACACACACCCGACCTGTCCCTTTGAAGAGTAATGGGGGAGGGGCAGGAGGAGGAGGAGGAGGGGCAGCAGAGGCTGAGCCGGGAAGGAGAGGAGAAGATCCCTTCCCTCTATCTTGGTACCCGGAAGACACTCCCTCATCTCCCCACCACTGTCACCTGAACATACCCGGTGCCGTGTCCACACTGACCCCCACTCCCCAGCGGCGGAGAGGCAGGGGCCTCTCCCCAGGCGCCTGCCCGGTCCCAGAGTCAGGTGGATTCCTCCATGTAGATTCCTCTGTCTACTCCATGCCCAAGCCAGACAGAGCCCACCTTTGCCCCCCACACACCCCGTGTGAGTGTGATGAGATAGAGGATCCCTGGGGACACCAGCCCAAGCTTCCTGAAGCCAGAGGCCAGTCCAGCAGGTCTGTGCCTGATGCTCAAAGGGTTCCTGACTTGCTGCTGGATGAACCTTCCACCCTACCCCATCCTCAGAGCAGACCTGACAGCCAGGAGTGTTTGGTCACAGCTAGCACCTGGGGGCACCGGCCTCGCCCACCAACCTCCTCTCCCCAGGGACTTCCCAGAGCCAATCCCGCAGCCACGGCTAATGCTCGGGCTGCGGAAACCCGGGGTTGCCCGCGGGAGGAAAAGGGGCGACGGGTCCCGCGCTGCGGGCAGGGGGCGCCAGAGCACACCCAGGGGCCCGGCCGGCAGCTGGCGAGGCGGGCAGGCGGGCGGCATCTCTGGGCCCGGGCGCCCCTCCCCCCCACGGGCAACAGACCTGTCGCCCGCTCTGCACCGGCCGCGGCGCGGAGGACTTCCAGAGGCTGTGCCCTCGGACCGAGCCCGACTGCAGGAGTGGACACCAACTTCACAGCCTGCAACCCCCATATCATGACCGCCCCCCGGGGCTGCGGGAGGGTGCGTCTGGTCCCCGGCTCTATGCCCAATGGTGGGAGGAGAGAGATGGAGGGTCCGACCAAAGATGAACACGGGAGTCAGGGATGCGGTTCCAGTCCAGATCTCGGCCCAAGGGAGGGGGCTCAGGAAAGACATGGGGGACACGGCCCCAATTCCAGGCTGGGGGAAGGGGACTTTTAGCAGAGATTGGCGAGGGAAGGCGGGACTCTGGGCAGATATGGGGGAGGGGGCACTCGGGGCAGAAATAGAGGGGAAGCATGGTCGGGGTACAGGAGCGGGGGGAGGGCAATAACAGACATGGATGGGGATGGGAACGACTGTGGGCAGGGATGAAGTGGAGGAGAGGACCCGAGTCCGGCACCCAGACTAGGAGGGGAGATGGAGCGGGGAGACCCAGGCGAGCTGCAGGTTGGAGACAGGGGCTCTAATCGAGGCGGGGAGGGGGCACTGCTGGGATCCGGGCCGAGACATGCAAAGACTCGAGACAGCGATGTGAGGACAGTCTGGGTCAGGATTCTAAAGGTGGAGGACTTTAACATAGGTGGTAAAGGGGTCGGTCCAGGCTGGGGGAGGGAGAAGGAAATGGGACTCACTAGAGATGGAGGGCTCGGCCCCAGGCTTGGGAGTTCCCCAAAAGACGGGGGTGGGCGAGCGCTGAACGGACTCTGTTTCGGCCGGGGGAGAATTCGGCAGAGATCGGCTAGGAGAGCGCCCTGAGTGCGGGCTGGTGCGGAAACTCGGAACCGCGCCGGAGGGTTCGGTGCGGGGCCGGGTCGGGTCTGGGGCCGAACACTCACCTGGGCGCCGTCAGCAGCAGGAGCGGGGGCCGGCGCTGGCGGGGGCGGCCACGGGGCGCAAGTTTGCCATCCCTAAGGCGGGGGCCGGGCCGGACGGAGGGCAGCTCGCTGCAGCCGCGCGGAGGGCCGAGGCTCCCGCTCCGCGGAGCGGCCGGTGCAGAAAGCGCCGCGGAGCAGCGCGGGGCGGGCGGCCGGGCGACGGGCCGGGCGCGGGCTCCTGCCGCCGCCGCCGCCGCCTCCTCGCCGCGCCGCCCCCAGCTCCCCGCCCCGAACGCCGCCCGCGCCGCGCACCGCCTCCTATTCGCGGGCGGCGACCGCAGCCCCAGGCTCCGAGAGCCGGTGCCGCATCCTCCTCGGTCTCCGAACGCCGCCGCCGCCGCCGCCGCCGAACCGGATTCCTCCGGCCGCTCCGGCCGCTGCCCGCAGCGCGCGCGGGGCCGAGTGACGGCCGAGGCGGGACGCGGCGCCTGCGCGGGCCGGGCCCGGGAGGGGGCGCGCGCCGGGCCGGGCGCGAGGAGCCGGGGGAGAAGGGGCGGAGGGGGGCGGGGGCGACGCGCGCCGCCTCCTGTTAAAGGGGGAGCAGCGCCAGCCCAGCCAAGCGCGCCCTCCCCCTCCCCGCCCTGGGCCCCAGGCGCCGGCGCGGGAGAAGCCCCGGGTAAGCCCCCGCCCCGCCCGTGGCCTCCTGGACCGCGGAGCCAGGCGATCCGAGACGCCCCTCCGGAGACACCCTAGGCCGGAGGATTCTCGCGCACCCAGGGTCTCCCTTGCTCTGGTGACTGAAGCATTTGCTCCTCCCGCCCCATGTTGCATGTCCCTGTGCATACAGGCCACTCGTGTGCACTGAACTTTGCATATGCATACAGGTGCCCTATGTGTGCACTGCAATGTTGCCTGGGTTGGTGCATGCAAGTGCTACACATATGCACAGTGTATTAACATGTGCTCTGGTCCTCGTTCCATGTTGTTTGTTCTTGTGCGGTAGGATGCTATGTGTATACAAGCTCACAGGTGCCACATGTGTGCCGGGTGCTGTGGGTAACTCTTAGGTAGGAGCCACATATGTACACTGCAGTGTGGCATGCTTGGTGCACACTCTGGCATAAACGCTGCAATACTGCATGTCCCTAGGCACGGGGATGCTACACGTGTGCAGTGTATTACATGTTTTCCCGAGTCTCTATCTATTCCCACAAGTGCCTCTCCCTGTGCCAGGGGCGCCCCCATGCTGCATCTGTTTGCGTAGAAGCAGCAGAGTTGTGCAGACCTACCCCCTTCCCCACCCTGGCACTATGCCCAGGAACAGTTGGGTGGGGCCTGAGCCCACATGGTTCAGGTGGTACCCAGGAAGGTGCCCATGGCTCAAGACCCTGGTCAGGCAGTTTGTGGCCTGGGCACGTCGCCACCAGGAAGGTGGGCCGACTGGGGACACACCACGGAAGCCAAAACAAGTAGGTTAATCCTATGGCTCTGGTCTGAGAAGCCAGCAGGGGGCAGCTTTGCAATGAGGGTGGGATGGTTTCAGGCCGGACTTTGTGAAGGCTCTCCAGCCAGGAATGGACCAATTCTGTATGGGCAGGAGCGTCCTCAGTCCATCCAATCCCGACCCTACCTTACCACTAATACTTCTGGAGTTTTGTCACCCTAGGGACCAGCGCAAGATGAGAAGATCTCACGTATCCCCAGGGGCAGTATAAGAAAGAGGCAAAGAGAACTGTCCCTTGTTCTTTCTCCCTATCCCTCCCCCTCCAGCAGTCGCAGTGACATTTGTTGTGAGTAATTGTGAGAGATTATCGACTTTAATGGAAGGAGGTAATAAGGGGCGATGAAGGAATCTCACCTGTCACCTTAAGGGGATTTATGAGGCTGTATGAATCAGGGAGGCAGGCTGGGCACACACCTTCCCTTTCCCTGTGGGAGCCCAAAGAGGCCAGTAGTACCTTGGACCTAGCACTAGCAGGCAGGCTCCTGGACTCTTGCTGGGCACCCTCAAACACACCCTGGCTTCTCTGGGTTTGAAGGCTTGGCTGCCACTATGGAAGCTGAGCTGGCAGGCCTTGCCATCTGCAAAGTGTGTTGAGAACCACCTTGGTACAGTGGGAGATCCTGGGCCCCCTCCTTACTTGGGCACTGTGAGAGGCAATAGGGTTGCTGGTGCTGGGGCCTCCAGGAGGTTGGGGAAAGTGGCCAGGATATGGGTCGCCCACAAGGATGCAAGGACAGACCCCTAAGAAGACTCCAGGACCCTGTCCTCCAGAGCTCCAGCCCCTTCCCTACAGGGAGCCTGTCTCCTTCTCTATGAATATTCATGATCATTTGCAAATAGGAGACCCAGAGCCCAGAGAAACCCAGGCAGATCTTTTGCAGATGTGATGCAGCTGGATCCCTAAGGCCCTCCTCCTGCTCCCCCACCCCCAGGATCCAGCTGGGTGAGGGGTGATGGGAAGAGCTGGCTCCCGAAAGACGGCAGAGTTGTTTGTTTCTCTGTTCCTGGCTAGCCCTGTGACTTCTTGACCCCATTCATTCAGCCACAACAATGTATGCTCTAGGAAAGACAAGTGGTGGGACAGAGTGAAGGACTGGCAGAGTTGGTACCCTAGACCCGGGGGCTCACAGGGCAGGCTGAGAGGCTCGGCAAGGCAAGAGGGGCCGTGGAGCTGGGTGGAGAGAACAGGACCTCCAGGGGTGGGGCAGAAGCCGGTGGACCGGGCCAGCCTCTGGAAGGCTCTCCCTGGAGGTGCCTCCCTGCACCAGGGCTTCCCCACCTCCTTTCCCAGGAGCCCCTGCCCTTCCAGACTCTCTCTGGTGATAATGCCGCCCGCCTGCCGCCCGCCCGGGAGGACTTGGAGTAATTACAAATCGTTTCCATATTCAAATCCAGCTGGTTGGAGAGAAATTACTTCTCTGAACAGCCCAGGCGGGGGTGGGAAGAACAAGTCTTAGCCCCAGGAGGGGCCTCCAGGGAGCCTGGGGCAGAGACTGGGCATGGGAAGGGGTGACAGCCAGAGCTGAGCACAGAGGTCTTGGGCAAAGTGGAGGGACACCCCCCTGTGCTCCCACACACTGGACAGAGGACAGTGACCCCAGCCCTTTAGCCACACTGGGGCCCCCTCTGGAACCTCTGATAGGATGGAAGGGACCAACCCCACAGGACCACTAGAGGCCAGCGCCCTACCCCGCTCTCAGGCCACCATGCTAGGTGACCTTGGGAAAGTCCCTTCGGCTTTCTGGGCCTCAGTTTCCTTATCTGTGAAGTGGTATAGACCATCTCAGCCTGGCCTCCTGGAAGATAACAGGTATAGTTTAGCGAGGGCTATGTCCCAGAAGGGACCTTTCAAAATAACTATCTTATTACCAATTAATTCGTATTTTTTAACAATAACAACCACCAATGTCCCAGCTGGGAGGCTGTACCACCATCAAAGCCCAAGCCAGTGGGGCAGCTCATGAGAGGATGGTGGGTCAGGAAGGGCGCTCCCCTGGCCTCGCCAGCCAGCCTCAGCCTTGCCTCCCGCTGGGCCAGCGCCGCTACGCTTCATTGCCCTTTAAACAGATGAGAAAATGTTCTTCTTCCCTTCCCAATGATTTATTTGGCCCAGAGCCTAGGCAGGCTTCCTTCTAGCTGGTAGGACCTAGGAATGCCCCTCACTCAGCCCCTGCCCACCCTTGCCACTCAGATACACACTCCAGGGCCACCCAAGGCTCTGGGTACCAAAGTCTCTTTCCAGTGCCACACCCACCAGGACACCTATCAGAGCTCATAACATGTCCCCAAAGACACTCAAATCTGTGTGACAATCTTCTCGCCAAGGTGTGCCCCAGAAATCATATGGGTAACATCTCACTGCTCTGAATGTCATGGATTCTGGAGGGCTATCCTAGAAAAGGTGACTTGTCCTCTCCACCTGCAGGAAGTCCTGCCTTCTAGCTTCCATCCTTCCTGCTGCAGATGACAAATGAATTAAGCGCCTAGGGCCGTCTGGGCTGGGTGTTGGTCATTTTTTGATGATGTAGACTGGGGAGGGAAGGGAGAATTAGTTGCTCCCTAGATGAATCTTCCCAGAGGGTGGATGCCTGACTTGTGTGCAGCCCACCTGAGCACTACGTGCCTTCTCTGGCCCCTGGCCCCTTGGGCAGAGGGTGGAGAAGCCCTTTAGGGTCCTGGGTGATCTTCACATACCAGAGGGGGTGCACAAGTGTTTACAGAGGCTGGCAATAAGAAGGATCCTTTTTTCATTCATTCAACAAATATTTGTTGAAAGTTTGCTATGTTGTAGGCACTGGGATCCAGTCCATCAGCAAGTTCATCAGTTGCTTCTATCTCCAAAAATATCCCCAATCTAGCCACTCTTCACATCCTCAGTGCCAACACCAGAGTCCAAGCCACCCTCATCCAGTGCCTGGACTCTCCCTGACTTAATTTCCAAGCTCCACTCCCACCTCCCCAAGCCCAGTTCATTCTCCCAGAGCCACTGAGCCAGCTCTTTGAAGTGCAAATCAGTGCCTCTTCCCTCTGTGGCTTCCCAGGGCACTAAGCACTGTGGCTCCCAGACCCTGCATGCTCTGGCCCTACCAGCCTCTCCAGACCCACCTCCACTCCCCACCCCACGCTATGCCCTGAGCAGACACACAGATTTCCTTGCTGTTCTTGGAAAACCCCAAACCCTTCTTCCCCCAGCAATTCCCACGGCTGGCTGCTTCTCACCAGGAAGGGCTGAGCTCCAACTGATCACCTTCTCCTGGGGGTCTCCCGGGACCACATTTCTCAAAAAAATCCTATCCCTTCTCTAGTTGCTCCAGCCTATGCCTCTCTTGTATTTCCTTAGTAGCACTATGAAAATATGTCCATTTGTGTGTGTACGTGTGTGTGTGTGTGTGTGTGTGTGTGTGTGTGTGTGTGTAGTACTGAGGATTGAACCCAGGGGTGTTCTACCTCTGAGCTTACGCCTCCAGCCCCCTTTTACTTTTTATTTTGAAACAGGGTCTCCTTAAGTTACCAAGTGCTGGCCTCAAACCTGTGATTCTCCTGTCTCAGCCTCCCAAAGCTGGGATTACAGGCATGCGCCACCACACCCAGCTTAAATATGTCCGCTTTTGATAAGTGACCTGTTTCCCCTCTGAGCTGTAAGCTCCATGAAGGCAAGGGACTATCTATTCACAGCTGGATCCCCTGGCACCTAGCACTCTGCAGGTACAAGGCAGGTACCCAGTAAATATTTGCTGAGCGAATGAATGGTGAAAGTACAAGCAGAGATCTTGCCCTCATGGAGCTTCCAGTCTGTGACCCTTGATCGATGCTTGCTGATAAAACAATATTTCAGTTTCCTGTGTGATGAACCAGATCAGGCTGTGGGGTCACACAGATCTGGATTCCCACCTCTGTCCTTCACTAGCTGTTTGCCCTTAGGCAGGCCGCTTATGCTCTCCAAACCTCTCTTTTCTCTTCTGCAAAATGGAAATAATGATCCCAACTTAGCGGAGCTGATGTGAGTCACAGGCAAGGCCAAAGGCACGGCGCCTCACAGTGCTGTGCCCAGGCAGGTGTCGTCTTTACAAATGTAGACCCCTTTCAGACTCACTCAAGGCTGAGGGCTGCTCCAGGTTCTGGGGACATGGAGATAACTCAGAATTGGGGCCCTGAACTTGACCCCTTCCCGGCACTCCCCACACCCCCAAAAGGAAAGCATATGAGCAGGAGCTGTATCTGCCAAGACCATCCAGAGGACACAGGGAGCCGTAGCAGGAGCCCCGGGCTCTGGCGATGTGACCAGGACAGTGTGCCCGTCGGATCCCTGCAAAGAACTGGATCTGGGTCCACTCCATCTGCCCGCATCACCTCCTCTCCTCACGTGGAAGCTCCTCTTCCTCTTCTGCCCTCCAGGTCTGTGTAAACACACACGTTTACACGCCAGTCCACATGTACAGATAACCCACGTCCTTGCACTGACATGCTCTGTGACCCGCAGGCTTGTCTGGGATTCACAAGTTTATAAATAACCACACACACACAACCCCAGGACACAAACCCCCGCATTTTTCGGGGGTGTGTTGCTGTCTGGCTTATTTATCTGTCCTCTAACTTCCTGCTGTAGGCTGGGGTCAGACACAATCCCTCACAGGAGGCAGCCCAAGCACTCCCTTGGTGACTTGTTCCTGAGCATTAATCCCACACTCGCCTGCTAGGGCCTGAAGGACAAGGAGCCCTGGCAGCCACTCCGGACGCCAGGGAGGACAGCACCATACCTCCTGCATCCACGCCGAGGGAGTGGAGGCACCTGTACAGAGTTGCTCCCAGCTTCCGCACAGGACAGCAGGGAGGGAAGGAGAATCCTTTTGGGAGGGGCTGGGCCACTCTCAGCAGGCTTAGGGCACTCGACAGTGGAAGACCAGTGCATTCCGGCTGTCCGGGATGCCCCAGGTCCTCTCCCCTGGGCTCTGTGCCACCTGGATCCTGCTGAGCTGGGCTTGTGCCAGGCAGGACACAATGGGTAGAGCAGGCCGGGTGGGGTGGCCAGGAGACTGGGGGGGACCAGGGCATGCTGCTGAGCCAGCCCCTCTGCGGTCTGGACACTGCATCAGCTGCTCTTCACTTATTGTTAAAATTAGCCCTCAGAACAACTCTAAAATTGGCATGGTACCCCCATTTCACAGACAAGGAAACTGGTTTAGAGAGAGGCGGAGACAGCACCCCGCCACCGCCTCACCTCATTCGGGGTCTGTGCGAGGACCTGCCTCAGTCCTGCCTGGTCCTCCTCCTCATCCTCCTTGCCACCCCCAGAGGACAGACAAGCACCAGCTGTGGAAAACAATTTATTTCAGGATTAGAGTGGTTCTTCCAGAGAAGACCCGCTCCCTCGGGGTGAGAGACTTAAGTCTGACTCCAGGCTTTGGCCCTGCAAGGAGAAAGGAAGGCTGGACACCCAGATTTGGGGGAAGGTGACCGTAGTTGCTGAGACCCACTGACACCTGCATGCCTCCCACGCCAGCAGCTCCTCACTGACACACCCCAGGAGGACAGCCACCCCTCTCGCTGGGACATACACTGCGCTGGAGGAAAGCAGTCACTGCCGGGTGAGGGGGTGGGCTTCCTGTCTCACCGCCAGCCCCGGCACCACCCTGACCACCCTGACCTCAGGGGGCCCCGGGCTTGGGGGTGAGGCTGTGGCTGGGGTGTGTTGTGGACAGAGGGGAGGGGCCCTGGTGTGCCTGGCTGAGCGAGTGTTCTGCGTGTCAGAGTGGGAGTGAGTGGGGCTGAGCTCGGGTACACGAGTGGGTGGTTGTGTGCGTCAATGTGTAGGGGGAGAGTCTGTGTGTGTATATGGTGTGCCTGTGCGCAGGCTTTGTGTGTGTGTCTGCCTAGGCCTTGTACGTCAAGAGCCTGGACCTGGTTCTGGGATCTCTGCTGCGTGTGTGTGTGTGTTTGCAGAGTGTGTGACGCTTTTCATGCATTTCCTTTCCTGTTTGTGTGCATGTGTGATGTAGGATATGTGTGTGTTGTCTGGGTAAACGTGAGGTGTGTTGACAGGACAGTGTTTACATGGAGTTTGTATGCAGTCAGTGTGATGTTTCCTTGTGTGTGCTTAAGCGTGTGTGTGTGTGTGTGTGTGTGTGTGTGTATGTGTGTGTGTGTTTCCAGGCCTGTGTGTGCGTGGTCTTTGGTAAATCAGGGTATATGACATTCACAGGCCTGGCTAGTATCAGTGTGTCTGCCCATCTCTAGTAGGTCCCTGTATGTGCTTGGGGGTGCCAGCAGGTCCTCAGCTCACAGTGGGGTCTGCATGTGACACTATTTGGTACATGTCTGTGGGTTGTGTGCCAACGTGGGGGGTGTGGCTCAGCATGGTGCATGTGCAGATCTGCCAGCGTGGCTTTGTGATCCTTGTCTGCAGGGACTTGTGGAACTGCTCTTCCAGGACGCCCCCCCCCACTTCCAGGCTGAAACCTTGGCTGTGCCCTCCATGGCCAACCAGCTGGGCAGCTCTGTGCCCGCCTTGCCATCCCCTCCTGAGGGAACCCTGGGTGTGCCGGCCACCTCGTATGGTCAAGGTCACCAGTGGAGAAGAAAGGGCTCCTTCTATGTTGTCCCACTGTTCCCAGCTCACAAAGGGCCCCGCCACGGATGCTGCCAGTGCCCTGCATCCTGCCGGGTCTCCCCTGGAATGAATTTTAATTTCCGCTCCCTGGGGGCTGCAGGCAGGACGTGGTGAGCTGAGAGCTGGTGGCTGCTGCGGGTGCGGGTGCGGGTGCGAGCCACCGGGCAGCCCAGCAGGGGGGAAGGGAGCACAGATTGGATTTGAATTTCAAAGGCAGCTGGGGCTCCAGTGCATTTGCATTGTGCAATTGTGTATGTGTCACTTGTGTGTCCGCAAATGCATGCCTGTGAGGGTGCTGTGTGTCTGCGTGAACCTGTTGTGTGACTGTGCCTCTGCAGGGCGTGGGTGAGCCTTTGCATGGGTCCTATGTCAGGGAGCTTGAGGGTTCCTGGGCTACTGTCACCATATGCATGCCCCCAGAGCCTATTGGTGTGTCTGTGTGCGCTTCCGGGCAAGGGTTTGCATCTGCAAGTGTATTTTTAGGAAGGAGTCTGTAGGAGCGTGTGCGTGCGTGTGCCTTTATGTGTCTGTGTTCAAGCCACTGTATGTGTCTTCGAGTACATCATGCGTTTGTGTGCTTGTGGGTCTGTGTATCACTGTGTCTCCAAAAGTCTTTGTGCCTGCAAATGTTGGTGTGTCTGTGTGAGTGTGTGGCTGTAGGAATGTGTGTGGAGAGTGTGGGAGCTCAGGTATGGGTGGGCGGAGCGGGCTGTGCTGCCCGTCTGTCCCCTGCTGTGTGCCAGCACTGCTCTGGCCCAGGGAGGGCTGAGTGCAGCACTCTCTCCTCCTGGCCATGTGGGGCCCAGCCAGCCCTGAACACACCCCACCCGGCCCCTGGAGGCCTGAGCAATGACCTGCAAGCACTCGATGGGCTCTCAGGAGGCAATGGCCCGAGAGGATGGGCCGTTAGCAGGAGGGGCGCAGTGGCGCTAGTTTCACCACCTTGCTCTGCCGAGGGCGCCGGGGCAGCCATCTGTCTTGGGCAATGGGCCTTTGTGGCTGTGAGATCTTCTCAGCCTCCTGGCTGTGTGGAAACTCTAGCTAGAGCGCAGGAAGAACCACCTGGTCGCCAGGCAGCGATGCCCCTGAACAGGCACATGCACACACGTGCCCCAACTCGGACACACAACCTTCCCAAGCACCTCTGACAGCCACAGGAGCCTGGGACAGGCCCCTGACTTGGGGCTCAGGGAATAGGCCCACCAATGCACACCCAAGAGTGCACACACACACTCTAACCCAGAGACTCTGGCAAAATTGTTTTTATACCTCACACTCAGTTGAACACCCCTCCCCCCGCCATGTGCCCGCCCTTGGGTCTTGGACCCTGTAAGGCGATGAGGGTTGACTCAGAAGTCTCAGAGCAGCCTTGAGTCACTCAATGTCATGCTGCATAGTGGGTCTTGGGGACCCAGAGGTGGTTCTCCCCACCTCCCACCTCCCAGAGTGCTCAAGTAAGGGTTGGGGGAAGGGACAGACCCCAAATCCAGTCTTCCCCATGAACTGCCATCCCACAGCCAGAAGCAGGCAAGGGCCAGGGGCTGCCCCTTCATGGGGTCCCCCAGAGACTGGACTGGGCACAGGGAGGAGATGTCAGGACAGTAGAGGAGGAACTAGAGATGGAATGATGGTTTCAGAGCCTCCTTCCCTGCCAGATCAAGAGCATTTTGAGAAGGGGTGGGAGCTGGCTCCTCCCAGTATAGCTCAACAAGGGGTCTGGCACTAACAGTCTGCTGACTAGCTGGGCAAGGCTGCACATGCCTGTAATCCCAGTACTTGGGAGGCTGAGACAGGAGGATCACAGGTTTGAGGCCAGCCTCAGCAACTGAGCAAGACCCTGTTTCAAATAAAAAGGGGTTGGGGTGTAGCTTACAGGTAGAATGCCTGCCAGGTGTGGTGGCGCATGCCTATAATCCCAGTACTTGGGAGGCTGAACAGAAGGATTGCCCATTCAAGGAAAACCTCAGCAAATAGTGAGACTCTCATCAACCTAGTGAGACTCTTTCAAAATAAAAATAAAATAGGGCTGAAGAGTAGCTCAGAGGTAGAATGCCCCTGGGTTCAACCCCCAGTACCAAAACAAAAACAAAAACACTTGCTGATTGAATGAAAAGAAAGAAATGAGTCAAAGGATGCAGGACCACTCAAGAACTGAAGGAGCACTAGAGAGAAGAAACAGAAATAGTATTCCTGGCTGCGTGCGCGTGTGGGCATGCGAGTGTGTGTGTCTGTGACAGTGGTTTGAGGGAGGCTGTGTAATGCGGGAGGTTAGGCTGGAAATACATCACTAAGGGCCTTGCAAACAAAACCAGAGGCAGGTTTAATTCTGAAAGCAAAAAATAACTATTAATGGTTTTGTACAGGAAAGAATTGTAGTCAAGTTGTTTAAGAAACACCTGGGAGGCCAGGCGCAGTGGTGCATGCCTGTAATCCCAGTACTTGTGAGGCAGAGACAGGAGGATTCCAAGTTCTAGGCTAGCCTCAGCAATTTAGTGAGGCCCTGTTTCAAAATAATAATAAGATAGGGCCAGGGGTGTAGCTCAGAGGTAGAACACCCCTGGGTTCAATCCCTCATACCCCACCCCTATACACACACAAAGAAAAAAGAAGAGAACAGAAGAAAAGAAAAAAAACAACTGGGATAGCCAGGCATGGTGGCTTATACCTGTAATCCCAATACTCGGGAAGCTGAGACAGGAGGATCACAGATTCAAGGCCAGTCTCAGGAATTTAGCAAAACCCTGTTTCAAAAATAAAAAAGCCAGGCCGGGCGTGGTGGCGCACGCTTGTAATCCCAGTACTTTGGGAGGCAGAGACCGGAGAATCCGGGTTCGCGGCCAGCCTCAGCTCTCTCTCTCTCTCTCTCTGTCTCTCTCTCTCTCTCTCTACTTAGTGAGGCCCTCCGAAACTTCGTGAGACCCGGTTTCAAAATAAAGTATAAAAAATAGGGCCGGGGGTGTAGCGCAGAGGTAGAAGGCCCCTGGGTTCAATCCCCGGTACCGCAAAAACAAAACAAAACAAAAAAAAAACAAAAATAAAAAAGCCAGGCATGGTGGCACACGCCTGTAATCCCAGTACTTGGGAAACTGAGACAGGAGGATCGCAGGTTCGAAGCCAGTGTCAGCAACTTAGTGAGACCCTGTTTCCAAATAGAAAATAAAATAGGGCTGGGGGTATAGCTCGGAGGTAGAACACCCCTGGATTCAATCCCCAGTACCAATAAATAAATAAATAAATAATAAGGCTGGGACATGTAGCTCAGAGGTAGAATGCCCTGGGTTCAATCCCCAGCACCACCAAAAAAAAAAAAAAAAAGATCATTGTTGGCAACTTGGCAAGACCCTGTCTCAAAATAAAAAATAAAATAAAGGCTGGGGGTGTAGCTCAGTGGTAGAACACCCCTAGGTTCAGTCCCCAGTACCCCCCCCAAAAAAACTGGGACAAATGGAAAGTGGATTTGAGAAGGGAACTGGCTACAAGCTGATTCATTCATTCAACAAATATTTATTGAGAGCTGACTAAAAGTGTCCAGCACTGAGTGAGTCAAACATACAGTGTTAGACCCAAGGAACTCCTAGAACAGGAGCAGGTACCCGCCGTGCTTACGTGGGTTTACCTCCTGGCCAGACAAGGCAGGCCGAGGAAGCCTATTCAAATATGGAACATCTGTGTTGATAAGTGTCAGGTGAGGGGCAGGAGGGATGGAGAAGAGGGGATGTTTCAGGTAAGGTGGCCAAGGAAGATGTCTCTGAGAAGGTGACATCTGAGGTGAGGGACATTTGGAGGAAGAGCTGTACAAATAGGGGAAATTGCCAGGGCCCCGGGGGGGAGTGTGCCATTTACTCAGATGGGAAGACTTGTGGGAAGTCGATGATTTCTATTTTGGACTCGCTGCATTGAGGTGCCTTCAGGACATCCAGTGACGGTGACCAGGAAACAGAAGCGATTTGGGTAAAGATAGGGATTAAAGAGAATGGAGGCCCGGGAACTGACGCAGAGCATAACTGCAGGGGGGACTGGGGAGCAACCTGAGGCATAAGAGTCACTGTGGCGCCCGGCGCTGTGGTGCACACCTGTGATGCCAGTGCTTGGGAGGCTGAGACAGGAGGATCACAGATTCGAGAACAGCCTCAACAACTTAGCAAGGCCCTCAGCAATTTAGTGAGACCCTGTTTCAAAAATAAAAAGTAAAAAGGGCTGGGGGTATAGCTCAGAGGTAGAATGCCCCTGGGTTCCAACCCTAGTACTAAAAAAAATAAACTAAAATAAGATAAAATAAGAGTCAATATGGGAGAGACTGGCTGCTAGGGGTGGGGAATGGGAGGTAGGGACCATGTGACTAAAATGATACCCTCAGAATGGTCCTGCCACCAGCAGCCCCTCCTCCTGATGCTACCCCGCTGCCTGAGAAGGAAACAGGCTAGGCTGCTGAGCCCCTTTCTAGATGGCCTCCTGAGCTCCCACTGCCCCTATCCTGGCCAGCAGAGCCGATCTGTCCACCATCAGTGCTTCCTTCCTCTAGCCTGAGGCTGGATCCTCACCTCGCTCCACAGCCCCTCTCAGCTGATTTCAAATCCCAGGAGCAGGAGAGCCCGGACTGAAAGCCTGGAGATCCGGGCCATGGACCTCCCAGGCGGCCCCCGAGCCTGTTTTCCCTGGCACCAAGATTTGGAAGAACAACATCTAAGCTTGACCTTCCAGCCCGGACATGATCAGAATCTCTGGAGCTACTTTATCACATTCACATGCGCTCGGTGCTGCGCTGGTATCTGGTTGGCAGCTGGCTCTGGCATGGAGGGTGTAGCCCTGATCTGTGGCATCTGCCAGTGCTCATGGTGTAAATCCTCCCATGACGGCCAATTTAAATCACCACTCTCAAGCCCACTGGCTGGCATAATTCCTAAAAATTTAACAGGCAGCTCTCACAAGCTGGAACGAGCCAACATTAGCATCTTCTCCAGACCCTTTCCAGAGAAATGGGAAGAGGCAGGAAGCCGGGCCTTTGGGTAGAGGATCTGCCTGTCGGTTGAGGAGGAAGAAAAGCCAGGCTGTCCAGCCCCATCTTCCCTGTCAATACTCAAGTCACTCCCCAGAGTGAACCTCTCTGAGCCTCCTGTTTTCCCTCGATGCTCCTCTGGCTCTAACCACTTAACATCCTGCCTAGGCCCTCAACCCCACGTGTTTTCTACTCAGAAGGTAGCCTGGTACCCACACCCACTATCCCTGCGTCCTTCCTTTAGAAACAGATACCTGAAGCTGGGTGCAGTGTTGCACACCTATAATCCCAGCACTTGGGATACTGAGACAGGAGGCTCTTAGGTTCGAGACCAGCCTCAGCAACTTAGTGAGACCCTGTTTTGTTTGTTTGTTTGTTTTGTGGGGGGGCGGGTATTGGGGATGGAACCCAGAAGCATTCTATCTCTAAGACAGACCTATTTTATTTTTTTATTTTGAAACAGGGTCTTATTAAGTTGTGGAGGGCCTCACTAAATTTCTGAGGCTGGCCATGAACCTGTGATCCTCCTGTCTCAGCCTCCCAAGTACTAGGATTACAAGTGTGCACCACCACACTTGGCTGAGACCTTGTTTTAAAATTAAAAATAAGCCGGGTGTGGTGGCGCACGCTTTTAATCCCAGTGCTTGGGAGGCTGAGACAGGAGGATCCGGGTTCGCGGCCAGCCTCAGCTACTTAGTGAGGCCCTCCACAACTTAGCGAGACCCTGTTTCAAAATAAAGAATAAAAAAATATAGGGCTGGGGGTGTAGCTTAGAGGTAGAATGCCCCTGGGTTCAATCCCCAGTACTGCAAAAAAAAAATTAAAAATAAAAAGGACTGGGAGTGTAGCTCAGAGGTAGAATGGCCCTGGGTTCAATCCCCAGTACCAAAAACAAAAACAAAAACCAGACACCAGAAAGCCATGGACCATGCTACCTTGACCCCACAGCTATGGTCGTTGTAGACAGGTAACCTGAATGTCTGGCCCAGCTCTGCTGCCAGCTCCCAGACGCCCCCATGTCCTCAGTCTCCCCATCTGAGAGATGGGTGGCAGACGCTGGCCTCTCCGACAGCCCTTTCAACTCTGTGAGATTCTGCAGATTCTGTTGCTGCCTGCCTCAGCCCTGATGGCAGCTTAGGGCCTCCTCTCTCACGCATCTCCCCAGCCTCCTAGACCCTCCCCGCTCCAGCGGCCCCCCCACTGCCTCTGGCTCCCCAGGCTCCCCGATAAGGGGCCCAACTAATTACATTAGGATTTCATGCCAATTAGCAAACAATTACACGGGCAAATTGGTGCCTAATTTGGAGCAATAACAGCTCGGGTGGCCGAGGAAGGATAGTTTGCAGATGAGACTGTTCACCCCAGCCTGGCCCTACAGGGCCCCTGGAGGGTGGGAGCCAGCATTCGACCCTGTCCCAGGCTAAGGGCTGCAGTGCTTCTTTTAGGATCTTTAAGCAACTGGTCTGCTCAGGCCTGTGCCAAGTGACCGGAGTAGAGGAAAGGGACTGAGGCAGAAAGGGAGGGGGGAGAGGGGCGATCACACAGGGCTGGCTTCTTGGGGTGGGCAGGGAGGAGGGAAGGTGGCATGGGGGAGACAGTAATTAATGTGAACAAAGGGTTGAATGCTGATCTACTCTGCATCCCCTCCATCCAGCAATGAAAGAGAGTGAACAGAGGAGACAAAGGGATGGGCTCAAAACATTCCCCCCTGAGGACGGTGGGGACACAGAGGCAGAAATCCAGAGAAATAGTCATGAATCTGGGGAATGGCTCTCTCAGGAGAAGCTGGGTCAGCTTTCAGCCCTCTGCCCCTTGAAGCCAAGCCCTGCCCCTTCCCTACAGTGCTAATCCTGAACACCCACACAAAGCTTGAAGCTGCCCACCTCCACCTGCCCCGCCCAGATGTTTTCACCTCTGCCTCCAATCAATGTGGTACAGAAAATCCCTACAGCGCAGGATGCACAAAGAGTGAACTGCAGCATGAAGGACCGTGGGCAGGCTCAAGGAGGAACCTCCCGACCGTCAGCGCTCAGTGATCCCTAAAGGAAAGATGGACCAGGAAGGGCAGGAACCTTGGCTGATCCAAGGGAGGCCAAAAGATGGAATTCAGACCTTCCCAGAGGCAGGGGGATGACCTGGCTGACTTTCCTGGGAGCTTGGTTCTCACTTGGGGGGCTGCTACTCCGTCTCAAGGCCCATCACTCACGTTAATTACCGAGAAAAAGCCGATTTTTCCTCATTCCCAGACTCCAAGCGACAGTATCATTAGGCTGGTAATGTGCGGAGAAATTGTGCGTGTCTGTCTTGGAACATGTCCTGAGCCAGAATGGGTGAGGGCACCCCCGGCAGAGGTTTGTCTCCAGGATGCTCCCTGTGGCAGAGGGCCAGTCTCTGGAAGAGCTGTGTGCCAGCAGGCGGAGGTGCTCTGCCTCTCTGTTCAGTGGGCCCCGATGATGGTAATCAAAGCACACCAAAGGGATGGATACACAGCCCACCACACACAAACCTTGCCAGTGCTGTTCTGGGACTTACACAAGGAAGCCGGTATGGTGGCCCATGTCTATCATCCTAGCTACTCGGGAGGCTGAAGCAGGAGGATACTTTGAGCCCAAGAGTTTGAGACCAGCCTGGGCAACATAGGGAGACCCTGTCTCAAAAAAAAAAAAAGGGACTTATACAAGGACACGAACCCCTTGACTTGGATAAACGTGAACTCGGGCCAGTGGGTTGCCATCACTTTCCCAGTCTTGGGTGCATCCTTTTCCTTGAGATCCTGCCCAACTCTTGACCAAGAGGCATCTGGGTATCATCTTGCCCCTGGGAGGAAGGAGCTGGCCACCCCTCTGCATTCCTTCTTCCCTGAATGTGAGCAGAGCAGGACCCAGCCCTGGAACAGTAGCTACTGCTGCTCACAGCCCTTTCCATGCCTCTTCACACCTTTATCACGTTTAGCCCTCATTCAAACCCACTGAGCACATAAGGAAACTGAGGCCAGAGAGGCTGGGCGATTTGCTCAAGTTCGAGTCTTGCCGTTAAGCCAGCTCAGGTCTCCCCAAAGTCAGAGCACGGGCCGGAGGCTGTCCTCAGCAATCTGCACCCAGGAACACACTCTCTTCCCGGTTCCTGTCCTCGAGAGCTGAGGTGGGTGAGGCACAGGCAGGATGTACAGATATAATTATAGCTCAGTGTGATCCACGCATGACACAAAAGAGGAGTACAAAAGGTTTATCCTCACCAGGAATCAGAGAAATGCAAATTAAAACAATACAATACTGGGTTTTTTTTAACCTATTGAAATTAATACAGGTTTTCATTTTGGGTTTTTTTTGTTGTTGTTGTTTTGTTTCGTTTTTTTGTGGGATTTTTTTTTTTTTTTGCAGTACTAGGGATTGAACTCAGCAGCATTCTACCTCGGAGCTACACCCCCAGCCCTATTTTTTATTCTTTATTTTGAAACAGGGTCTAAGTTACCGAGGACCTCACTAAGTAACTGAGGCTGGCCGTGAACCTGTGATCCTCCTGTCTCAGCCTCCCAAGTACTGGGATTACAAGCGTGCGCCACCATGCCCAGCTTTGGTTTAGTTTTTTAAAGATGGCATTGGTGTTGAAGAAAATGGAAATCTGCGCCACTCATAGACTCCGTTGATGGAAGGGTACATTAGAACAACTTTTCTCAAAGGCCATTGGGTGATGGTATCAAGAGCTTTAAAAACAGACAGACCCTTTGGTCCTATTAATCTACTTTTAGGAACTCGATCCAAGAAATAACCAAAGATGTTAAAAAAGAACTATGTACAAGGATGCTTACTACTGTTATTTATAACTGTGAAAAATCACGACCAACATAAACGTCTAGCAATAGAGGGCTGGTAAAATAAATTATGATACAGTCATATATAAGAATATTATACAAACATTAAAAGTCGTGTTCTTGAAGAATTTTTAATAACCTGGGGAAGGCTCACTATGTAATAAGTGAAACACAGCAGGAAACAAGATTGTACATATAGGATGGTCTCCATTTTATAAAGAAAATATTTAATCAATTCATGTAAAAAAGTCTGGAAGGAAATGAACTGAGCCTTAATCTGAGAGGATTATGGGTGATTGTTTTGTTTCAACTTATACTTTTTCTTCCAAATCTTCTATACGTTTTCAGGGGGGAAGTCATTAGAAATGTATGCGATGTGTGCGTGGAGGGGAGGGAGGAGCCCCCCCCCGCCCCGTGCGTGGCATGAGAACACAGGGCTCCTTGCCCAGCGTGGGGGCCGCGCGGTCTGGGAAGGCTTCCTGTCTGGGAGAGCCCCAGAATGAGGAAGCTTTGTCCCCCGGAGGGGGGATTCGTGTTTTAGGTCAGGGAAGTTATGTGCAAAGGCACAGAAGCCAGAGAAATTCTGACTGATTCTGGAAACTCTCAGTGGCCGTGTGGCCAGGAAAAGGGGCAACCGGTGCAGCAGGCAGGTGGGAAGCAGAGGCCAGACCTAGAGGGCCCAGGAGACCAGGCTGTGAGCTGCACTTTCGCCCTAGAACACAGCCCAGTGGTGATGAGTCCCAAGCAGGGAAGGGACCAGATGCAAGCTCTGCTTTAAAAAGATCCAGGGGACCACAGAACGGAGGGGAGGCAGGGCTGTGGGAGATAGGGTAAAGCAAGGTATGGAACCTAGAAACCAGCAGGGAGCCTGAGGAGGCTGTCACATGGTCTGGGATGTGGTGGTCAAGAGGAGGAGAGGAGGGGCCTGCTGGAGCAGTGATTAGGAGATTTGACAAGAACTAGGTGATTAATTGGAGAAGAGAGGCAGAGTGGGGGAGGGGAGCCTTTGAGGCCAACTATTACACCCTGATGCACACATGCATGCACGCACGCAGAGGTTTAGATGGCAGTTTCAAGAGTGTTTCCCCATCCTCACTCCCCCCCCATTGCCCCCAAATGGGCAGATGTGGGGTTTATTTGATATTTGGCAGCAGAAGATTCTGGGAGAAGTTGACCCCATCCCTGCAGTCCAGCTGACCTCTGGCTCACTCTGCACTCTGCACCCCCTTCACCTCTGCAGCCTGCAGCCCTGGACAGCAAGCACAGGTGGGTTAGGGAAGGCCAAGGGAGGTGAGGGGCATAAGCAGGGGCATGCCCAGGAAGGCCCCAGCTAGATCCCTCCCTCAGGACACAGACACACACTGTCACACTTGGGCAGGGTTCCACAGAGATAGAGCATAGCCACCCACAGGGCCTCTGAGAGTCAAGTCACAGGCACTGATGTACACTCAGGGACACAGCCCAACAGAGGCCACCACACAGTCACACAGCCTCCGACACAGTCAGCTCCCGCCTGGGTCTCACACACAGGCCATTGTACTCCGCTGGAGTCCCCAAGGTCCTCCCGCCTGCGCCACCCCCAGCCCCACACCCGCACGCCCCTCCCCCAGGAGGATGGGACAGAGGGCTGTCTGGCAGAGGGGCCAGTGCAGGGGACTGGCACAGGGACCTGCAGCCAAACGGGGCAGCCCAGCTCAGAGGAGGGAGGCCGCGGAGAAAGGGTTGCCACGGCAACAGGCTCCTGCAGAACCAACCAGAGGCTGAGATTCTCGGCTCTTATTTTTAGAAGTTGGGCCTGGACTGGTTGGGCCGGCCCGGGGCCAGGCTCCCACGGGCATGCCCGAGGGCACAGACACCAGCTGGAACCCCCAGGGCTTCTGGGGGTCACTGCCCAAGCTGAGCTTCTTCCCCAGCCCTGGCCCCCTTCCCCAGGGTCACGCCCAGGGGAGAGTCTTCTACTCCCTGTCTTTGCGCTGACCATGGGCCTTCTACCAGCAGTACCTATGCCCTCCAGGCCTGGGGTGAGGACACAGCCTGCGGTCCCTCAGTACTGCAGCTTCTTGATGACTCTGGTTTCATTTATGGCGTGTCAGAAAATGGGAGGGGCGGGGGCTTGGCCCAATTTGTCTGGCGGTGTGTAAGGCTGTGTGTAATTGTGTCTGAATGAGTATATTTGTATGTGCACTGTTGGGACTCTGTGTGTGTGTGTGAATGTCCTCTGCCATAGGGGCAAAACAGTGGGAAAAACACCACCCCTAATTGTGTCTGAATGAGTGTATTTGTATGTGCACTGTTGGGACTCTGTGTGTGTGTGTGTGTGTGTGTGTGTGTGTGTGTGTGTGTGTTTGAATGTCCTCTGCCACAGGGGAAAAACACCACCCCTGCCTGGAGCTCTTAAAAGTAAGGCGAGGGGCAGAGATCTCATGCTGCAAGGGTGGTGGCCTTCGTGTCCCCACCCTTCCTGTGTCTGAGCATACAGCTCCTGAGGGGAAAGAAGGGTGGTGGCACAGCCAGGAAGGGCCAGACAGACACAGGTGGACCAGCCTGAGTGAGGGGGATCAGGAGCTGAAGCAAGCTGACTTTTGGTGACTCCTCCAGCTGCTGGGGATTTCTCTGTTAATCTGGGACTGCTCTGTTTGCATCTCATTTGCCTACATTTGCATAACAAGGGCCTGGCTGGCACCAGAGATCGAAATTCCTGGCCTGGGTAATTGTGTGAAAAAGCCTCTGGAGACTGAGCAGGGATCCTGGGGTCGGGAAGCAGAGGCAGGGACAACACTGGAGGGCCCCATCCAGTCCCAAGAACTGCACTCCTTCCCTGACCCTGGTGCAGGAGGGGTGGGGATGGTGCCAGGAATGGAGTGGGAGGAGTGACAAGATTAAGGATCAAGTCATTCTTAAGAGCCTCCCCCCACACCCAGCAGGGAACTGGGCCCAGAGTATTCCCATGGTGGGAATGGCCTGAACTAGGTATGGTCTAAGTTGGGATGGGGAGAGGTAAAACACAGGAGCCTCTGGCCCTGCCCACCTCCTGTAGCCTCTGCTACTTACTAGCTCCAGGACTCTCAGACCTCGGTAACAGAGGTCCCTACCCTGGGGTCCCCCACTTTGGCCCTTGTCTGCATGGAGTGAGGTATTCAAAGGTCCCCAGGGCCATAGGGTTGTGTCCACTAGGAGTTCCAGTCCCCTTCAAGACCATACCTCAACCCAGGATGCCAGAATTCCCTGCCCAGGCAGCCCTAAGCCAGTCACCAGGGCCTATGCAGCCCAGAGTAGAATGAGAAGGGGGATGGGTGGAGGGCCAGGGACCTCCTTTGGCAGTCTTGCCCTAGGCTCTTCAAACATTTGGGGTGGTTCTGACAAGCTGTTTGACCTTGGGCAAGTTACTTAACTTCCCTGTGCCCCCAAGTGGGGTTAATAATAGTAGCTGCCTCCTAGAGCTGTTGAGGATGTACTGAGTCAATTCATGTAAAGCACTTAGAACGGTGCCTGGCGCAGAGTAAGAGCGCAAGTGTCAGCTATTATTATCTATCATCCTGGGATTTGGCTTTTTTCCCTCCAGCTACAGAAGAAGCGTCTTCTCTTTCATTTTGAGAAACTGAGGAAAAAATAGGGGCTAGGGATACACCTTCCACTCCCCCTTCCTCTCTCAGAGCCCAGACCCCCTTTTTCCCTCTCCCATGGCTGCACCCCAGGCCAGGATCCAGGAAGGCAGCCAGGCTGCTGGACAGAATGTAATGATTTATTTAATGTCCTCATTGTATGAATGAATGAATGAATGAATGAATGAATGAAAGATTAAACGGATACAAGTCAAGCCGAAGGCTGGATGGCTGAGCAGAACCGTGTGACAGGCAGATGTTCTGGCTGTGGGACCCTCAGATCTGTTTTCCTGCCCATCACTGTTCGTGTCTGTTTTCATTAGATGGTGGGTGCACGGGGAGGAAGGGGCTGGCCGGGATCTCTGCAAGTCACCCTGGCTCTAGGGAGTGGCTCGTCCCTGTGGTGTTAGAGGAGAGTGTCCACCTGGGTCTTTTGTATCCTCTAGGTGTCTGAGTATGTGCATTTGTGTCTGTGCATCCCCCTCAGTGCCTCTCCCTATCCAACAATGAGGGGCCCTGAGACAGGCCCCATCCTGGACTGGGGCAGGCGTGGGGAGATGCTGGGGAATCTCATTACCTCCCTATTTACACCCCCGGCCCCTCTGGCAAAGCCAGGCCTCTGTGTGCCTGCCTGTCAGCCGGCGGGTTAGCAGTGATGGAGAACTCTCTTGGGGCCTGCCAGCCTCCACCATCTGGCCAGGCTGGTGATGGGGGGGAGCCTGTCAAAGGATGCCCCTCTGGCTCTCAGGCCTGGCACTAGGCTGGCCTCAGAGAGTTATGGGTACGCGGGCATGTGCTGAGCCTGTGTGTGGTACTAGGTCTGGGTGTGGCTGTGGTAATGTTTTATGTGTTTGTATTCATGACTGTCTACGTTTATGTGTCTGCATGACTGTGTCCTCAAGGTCTGGGGTTTCTGTGCATGACAGTGTGTCCCAGGCTGGGGGTCTTGGGCCTGGGGGGTGTTCCATGGGGAGCTCTGAGTGGCAGCAGGGGTGCTCTGTGAATTCCTGGCTCAGCTCTCAATCAAAGAAATTAGCCTCCAGGCCCATTTCTTTAGAGGGGCTGGAAGCCAAGGAATCCTAAAGCGTCCCTGACCATCTCTGAGCCCTGCTCCCAGGTGTCATCAGAACACCTAGGTTCACCAGGGAAGCACCCTTTGCCTGCCGTGGCACAGAGACAGGACACATGTAAAGCCACTCTGAAGTATAATCGCATAATTACCCAGATGTGGGCACTAGCACAGCAATACACATGAACCAGGCAGTCACATCTGCAGTCACAGATCCACCAGACATACACATGTGTACACACTCTGCAGACATCATAGCATGCACATACTCATACAGCCATACAGATTTACAGGCACATGTGTGTTCACACACAGGAACACACCCATACATTGATAAAAACACGTATATGTGATGTGTATGTGTGTGTGTGTGTGTGTGTGTGTGTGTGTTACTGGGGATTGAACCCAGAGCATTCTACCTCTGAGCTACACTCCTAGCCCTTTTTTTTTTAAATTTTGAAACAGGGTCTCGCTAAGTTGCAGAGGCTGGCAGCGAACCTGTAATCCTCCTGTCTCAGCCTCCCAAGTACTGGGATTACAAGCATGTGCCACCACTCCCAGTGATAAAACACATTCTTGCAAGAATGCACATGCTTAGAGTCACGTGCACACAGACCTGCTGGCATGTGTCCCGTATGCCTCTCTTCCCACCCTCACTCCGGTTCTCTAGGTCTGCTGCTCCGCTGTAGCCCTCGCCCACTATGCACGACCCTTTGCAAGGAGGGCAAATATCACATGCATGCATATGTGATCCTGTGGATATGAATCATGTGACCCTGTGGATATGAAGCTGTGTCTACATGTCTGTGTCTATGTGTGACTGTGTGTCTGGTGGTCTGTGTGGCTCTAGCTCTATGTAAAACAGGGGAGTGTCTCTGTCAGGGCATTTTTCTGTGCGTGACAATGTGTATATCTGGAGGGACTTATGTGTGTCTGTGTGTATGCATTTGTGAATTTGAGTGTGAGTGACAGCGGGGGATCTGTGTAACTGCATCTCGTGGGCCACCTCTCACGTGCCTGTGTATGTATGTCTATGTGTGCATTTGCATATCTGTGCACATCCCACGCATACATGGTTCTGTGATCCAGGCTCTCCAAGCTGGCCTGGCTGGCTCTACTGCCAGCAGAGGCTATGGCCTGAGGTGGGGCCAGGTGAGACTGGACTAAATCCCCCTGCCGTTGACAGTCGTATTTACAGAGCTCCGAGTAGGACATAATTGCTTCTATTAATCTTTCTCCGGTTGTTAATTGCTCACTTATCGGGTTGTGTATTATGCCGACTGTTGCTCTTAATTCGCCTCCATAGCTGCAGGTGTTTGCTGCCTTATTAACTGTTAATCGGCACGGCTAGGGATAGAGACTTAATTGGCCCTCAGAGCGGGACTCAGGCGGGCCAACTGGGCACTGCCAGGCTCTCAGCCTGTCCCTGGAACTCTCACCTGTGGAGCACAGGTGGCTACAGGGAAGGGGCTGGCCAACTGCCAGCAGACAGCAGTCCTACCTATAGTAGTCAGAATGACAACTGCAAGGTGTGGCCCCGGAACATTCATACTTCTTCCAGAAGCCAACCGACCAATCGGAACCCAGCTCCGATACCCCCTCTCCATCACCAACAACCTTCTTCTACCCAGGAGAGGAGCCAAACTCATTTATTTTAATTATCTGAACCTAATTGAGAACTAACACCAACACAGAGTGGAACTGTTTTTTGTCCTTTAACACCTCTTCTGCCTCCCCTGTGGCCCTAGAAATCGAGGCTATAAGGTTACTTTTCTCTCTACTGGGAGAAAAGAGGGCAAGAAGGAGCCTCTGCCAAAGCAAGCAGCGGAAGGGCTGAAGTTAGAACCTGGAAGGACTTCCCAGACTCTGAGGTGGCTACCTAGAGCAGTTGGGGTCCGAGCAAGATCAAGGAGGAAGCTCTGCTGCTGCTCCATCCCAGCCATACTTCTGCTTGCAGAGCCCCAAGAGCAGGGAACCCACTCCCTCCGCTGCACTGCCATACAGCAGCAGCAGTAAGAAGGTCCTTTACACTAAGTTGACCCTTCTCCTTCCAACTATGTTGTAGCAGAGGAGTCCCAATCATCCATGATGGGGGAACAGAGAACCAGAAAGGGGAGGGGAGTGGTCCCAGGATTCCCCAGTCCTCTCTGGCAAGGCTCAGACATGCGCTTCTCCAAAGTTTCTGCTCTAGCCTTCCCTGGGGCCCAGCTCCAGCCCAGACATCTGGGTCCTGGAGGGCACTTGCGCAGCTCACGCATCTCAGCTTCGTTTTCAAGCCTCCCACCTCAGCCACTGCTGCAGCGCATGCTCCAGCGTCTTTGGGATAGGAATGCAAGGTTTCTGGAAACAGTGGTTTCCCTGTAGGGATGTAAGTGTGTTGGGGGGAGGGGAGAAGGGGGTCCATGCTGCACCAACCTGGCCTCCAGCCTCCAAGAACAAACAGGCAAGCTGAAAATCCTCATCCTGTGCCTGGAATCCAGTCTGCCCTGATAGCAGGAAGTTCTTCCAGGTGTCTAGTTGCCATGTCTTGAGCTGCAAAGGAAGTTGATTTGCTTAACCTGGGTTTTGAGAGGAGCTCTACAGAGGGAGGAAGAAAGGGAGCTACAACTAAGTGCCTACTGTGTGCCAGAAGCAGCAATGAGTGTGTGTAAAAGTGTCATTCTATTTAAACCTCACGTAACCTAGTGAGTTAGGGATTAGTATCCCTATTTACAGAGAAGGAAACTGAGCCATAGAGAGGGGAAGTAACCCAAGGCCACAAGGTCAGAAAAGGGCAGAACTGGGGTTCTAACAAGACTTGGCATTGCCTAGGGAGCTAGCTGTCTTCCGTCAGGGAAACCTGGATGGATTCATGCCAATGGGTCAATAAGGAACATGGGGACCAAGAGCCAGTGGTCACTATCATAGCTCACCCACCCCAAATCTGGGAGCGCTGATAAGCAAAACACGCATGCGCAGCCCACTTGCCCATCAGAGGTGATGAACGTGAAGCAAAGGGAACTGTCCAGGGATACTTGCCCAAACAAGTTTTAGCCCCGCCTCTATGTTAATGACATGCAGATATATGTAAATTTGTACAAGCAACCGCTCAAACCTTTGGGAGCAATGGGGTGACACAGGAGCAGTTGCTATGGAAATCCAAAAGTGTCACCCCCCCCCCCGCCCCGCACCAGCAGGCGCATAGACACGTGCACAAAGACCCAGGGTTCCTCGCTCCGGCGCCTAGAGGATCACGCAGTGGCAGAGGATGTGAACCGGAAGGACCCTCAGAGACTGCGTCCAGCCGGGGACGCTGGGACCCGGGGAAAGTCGCCGGGAGGGCAGCGTCGCGATCCCTGCGGCCCGGCGCCTTCCACCAAAAACCCTTCGGGTAGAGGGCGACTCGACTCCGGCCTAGCAACGCGAGCCCCGCCCAGCGTTGCATAGCAACATCCCTCGAACCTAGCAACCGCTGGCCACGCCCCCCAGCAACGTCATGCCTTAGCCGCGCTCCTGGCCCCCTCCGAAAAAGACGCAGGCAAGGGACTTGTGGACTAGGGCCAAAAGATGGGTGGGGGTCACGTTGCCCAGCCCCACCTCCCTCGAGGCAGGCTGCAGGATTTCGGGGTCCTCCCATAGCCCTCTCCACGCGGGCGAGGTGTTAGAGTGCCGCGTTAGCACCCCAATTTACAGAGGGGCAAACAAGCTCAGAAAGAAAGGCCCCGCCCGAAGACCAGAGCTTGTTCTTCCCGGTGTCCCTGGGGTGAGGGGAGCGAGCGCTCCCGGTCTCCCGGGAGAAAGCCTTGGCCTGGGGGGGAGGGGAGCGAGCGCTCCCGGTCTCCCGGGAGAAAGCCTTGGCCTGGGGGGGGAGGGTGCACGGCCGTCTTCCCCGCCCCGACTGCGTTAGGAAAGCCACCCAAGTAGCGGACTCCGAATCGAGCTGCAGGTTTGCATAGTAATTTGAGTCATTTGCATATAGCGCAGAGGCTGCGGCGGTCCCCTGCCCCTAAACCCAGAAAAGTTTCCGAAGGAGCCTCGCTGCATTCCTGGTTCACCCGTCCAACCGCCCCCCCAACGCGCAGTCCAACCTCGCCCCCACTTCCTACCCCTTCGACTAAGTCCACTCACCCCACCCCCAGCTCGGCCTCCGTGCTGCCAGCCCCGACCTCCATCCCAAGGCCGAGGGCCCCCTCTGCTGTCGGACGCGGGAAGGGCAGCCACAGAGCTCATGGGGCAGGGAAGAGGGGAACAAAGATCGCCCTCCCTTCCCATGCCAGCAGCATCCAGAGGGTCCATACACAGGTAGACTTCGAGAAAGGATGGGCAGGAGGTACATCCCTCCAGGTGCTGCGGCGAAGGGTGTGGTGCTGCAGACGCTCCTAGCCAGGGCATCTAGTTCCCATGTCAATCCCCAAAATCAATTCTCTGGAGGTCCACACCACAGTGAGACACCACGTGCCCAAGGTGAGACAGCGCGTCCACCTGAATGCCTATCCCTGAGGTCTAGACCCTTGACTCCTTCCAGCACTGGTCTCTGGAGCTGCAAGACGTCCTGAAAAGTCACCCTCAACAGAGACCTCCACAAAGGCAATCACACACACACACGCACACGCACACACACGCACACACGCACGCGCGCACCGAGACCCTCCCAGATGCACATAGACACAGAGACACGAGGGAACATGGTGGTGCTTTGTGCTATTCATCTATCCAAAGGGAAAAATCCTGGTCACTGAGAAATTCAAAACCTTTGGCAACCTGCTCTCCTTTTGCACTGAAGCCATTTCTACATGTCGGTGCCCCTTCAAAAGCCTCTGTCCACTTCTCTCTTCCCCCACCCCAGTCCTGCCTTCTCTCCCACCACCTATTCTTCCTCCTAGTTCAGAATGCTTCTAGAAGCCACCGGGGCACCAGTTGTGCCCTGGGGCATGGTGATAGTTCAGGACCAGCAACTGGCAATAAAAATTCAGAGACCCCAAACCACACCTGGCTGGGAAAAGGACTAGGGTCTCCCCTGACCAGCCAGCAGATGCAATCCTAACTCTACCAAATTCTTTATTGAACCCAAAATCAACACCAAACAGATTGCAGAATAGGAAACAAACATGGCAAGAGGAGAGAGCTGACCCTCCTCTTCCTCCACCCCCTCTCTCCCTGGTTCAGCACGGTAAGGGAATCAAATCCCCTGTTCTGGCGGATAAGGAGGGTCAGGCATCTCTGAGGAGGGAACACACTCAGCGCTGGCTCCATCTTTAGGGCCTAAGGAGGGGTCGGGGACTGAGCCAAAGAGCTCTGGAGCTGCAGGGGGCTGGCAGAGGAAGCCAGGAATCCCCGGGGCTGTGGAGGGCTGGGTAGATGCTGCAGAAGACGGGGGAAGGGGCCGCTGGCCTGAGTGCCACATCAAGGCTTGGAGCTGGTGACTCATGGTCACCAGGGACTGGAGGTGCTGGAGCAGGGTGTGGTGGGGACAGGAGGTCTTGTGGAGGTGCTGGTCATGGCCACAGCCATGGACGGCTGGTGCTGCTGAATAGGGATGCTGGGGCTGGTACCAGCCTGGTGCTGGAGGACGTCGCCCTCGCCCAGGACCCTGCCAGGTCTCAGGCCCTGCCCATGGCCTCCCCCTGCCTCTGGGGGGCCTCTGCCAGGCACAAATTCCCCTTGAAGCCAGGCTGCCCTTGCCTCGGCCCTGCTGCAGGGGATCCCCTGGGGGAGGGGAGCGTTTCAGGGCCACATCTGGCTTCCTGTCTTCTGGCTGGTAGCATCTCCTTTCCACTTTCTTGTTGAAGGAGACTGTCTTGCGGACCTTCCCCCACAAAGGGCTGAGCACAGCTGTGTCTGGAAGCCCTTCTTTGGGGAGCAGCACAGCCAGCAACAGGCTTGAGTGAGTGGCCTCCAGACCTGAGAAAAGAAGGAGGGAGAGATCCGAGGCATGCTGGGGGACAACACAGAACCCCCAAAGCTGCCCTCTGGCTGCGGCAGATATGGAAGTGAGGTTCCAAGAAGAGCTTTCCAGCAGTGAGACGGGGTTCCACGAGAAGCCAAGAAAAGGACATGGGAGGGCAAGCCCGTCCTGGAAGATTTGGTCTAGGCATGATCAAGGTTCACCTGACTAAGAGCAGGGAATGGATGGTTTGACCTCAAGGCTCGATAAACTCAAAGTCCAACTCACTGCCCTAGAACACGGAGCCCAGACAGGCCAAACACGGCTCAGGAATAGGTACAGTCCACCCCTCCTGCCCCCAGGGGCTTTCCTGGAGCCACACCCTGCAGTGATCCCTTCAGAGGCCAAGCTTGGCCCGGCACAGCTGCAGTGAAATACCCTTCCTCCCTCCTGTCCTCAGTGACATTTTCAATCCTCTGGGCGTCCTGTGCCAGGGTCAGATGTGGCTGTTCTAGGAGCATGTGAAGCCTGGCTCTGCTACTGACCGGCTGTGTGACTCTGGACAAGCCACTTGCCTTCTCCCTACCTCAGTCTCCTCATCTGTGAAATGGACAGTCTAATAGAACCATTCTGATAGGGCTGTTTTAGGACTAAAAGAGTTCATCTAGGTAAAGGGCTAGGGATGTAGCTCAGTGGTAGAGTGCATGCTTAGCATGTACAAAGCCCTGGCTTCAATCCCTAACAACGCAAATAATAATAATAATAATAATAAGAAGAAGAAGAAGAAGAAGAAGAAGAAGACGACCTCATCTAGGTAAAGCTTTTAGAACAACAGTGGCACATAGTAGCCAACAGTTAAGTATGAGTTTTTTCTTTTTCTTTTTTGTTCGGGGCTCTGGATGGAACTCAGGGCCTTGCACGTGCTAGGCAAGTGCGGTGCCACCGAGCCGCCGCCCAGCCTGAGCTACTCCTGTTCTTGTTATCCCATATACCCATCAGGAGTTCCCCCCTGAGATGTGCCTGCCTGCAATGCCCAGGCTGCAATGCCCAGGCACTCACCTGGGCCCCCCAGAGGGCGCAGTCTGGAGGGCAGGGGCTGGAAGGCGGGCAGGGGCAGCAGGACCACCCCCGCGTGCTCCACGGCGGCCAACCCGTGGCACTGCTTGTTGTTGAGGTAGGAGTAGAGCAGGCGGCAGTTCTGGGTGTCCCGAGCCCCGTGGGGACACAGTCTGACCACACAGATGTCCTACAGTCACAGGAGGAGAGCAGCTGAGGAGCAGCCGCCCTCTGTGCCCGCAGAGGCCCCAAACCTTCAGGAGCCCCGGGAGGAACCGTGCCCATTTCTCAAGGGAGGAAGCAGGGTGTTGGCCGAGCAGTCACAGTGGGAATTAGATTTCCCAAACCCAGGTTTCTGCACCGGAGGAGGAGAGAGCTCAGGGGTGGGGCGAGGTGCGAGAAGAGGGGGCGCCCAAGAGCAGTCAGTTACCTTGGCCTCGGCCGGGCAGATGCTGGCCAGAAGTTCCCAGACAGTGCTGGGCGGGATGCAGCCCGCTGAGCGGACCACCTCGGGCAGAGCCTGGGCGGGAGGAGAGCCAGTCAGCCCCAGCTTCCCACCCTCAGGCAGGCTCATTCCCAGCCACCTGCAAGGCCAAAGACAGTGTGCCGGGACCCTCGAGGGCTGCCTGGAGACCTTCGATTGCCCCTGGAGTCCTTTCGTCTGTCCTGGCCAATCTCCTACAACCACTCAGAAGCCCTCACTCCCACGTCTAAACACTTTAGCTGATCATTCAGTCACTCAACAATCACTCCTAAAATCCTCCTCTGGGCCTTAGAAGCACCAGAGGCCCCTCCTGGACCCTTCTTGTTTTATGCTGGGGTGCCAGGGAGTGCTTCATCCTGTGCATCTCTGCAGGGATGGGGCTGGAGTCTCATCCCCCCCATGCCTATCACAGAGAGGGTGCCAGTGATTTGTCTTTGTAACAGAATGAATAGATGGATGGATGAGCGGGAGGGCGAGCAGCTGACCGGGAGTCCCTGGCGAGCAGAGCAGGCATACCTGGACAAGCCGACAGCTGTGTCCCGAGACCAGCTGGGCCTTTGCCCGGAACCGCTTGATGGAGAACATGTCGAGCGCACCCTCCCAGGGTGGTGGGCTGGGCAGGGCTTTTGTGGGCCCAGAAGGCATCTGGAGCCTAGATGGAGAGACAGACAGACAGGGCCAGGCAAGGCAAGACATCAGGACTTCCCAGCACCTCCTTCCTTTTCAGAGCAGGTGCTGTGTCCCTCCTGCAGGGACTAGAACACTGGTCCAAGCGTGGCCTTGTGCAGCGGGAACCAGTAGGCTGGGATGATTAGTTCCGTTTTACAGATGGGGAAACTGAGGCTCACAGAAGTGGGCCTGTGTGTGTCTACTGCCCTAACTGGCGGCCTCCCCACCAACCCTGCTGGGTGCCCCCACCTGGCTTCCAGACCCACACCTGTCCTGGGGCTTCTCAGGAGATGTCTCCTTGGCTTTGGGCCTCTCTGGAGAGGACACAGGAGCTGGGCTTGGGGATCTCTGGAAGTCACTGTCCTCACTGTTTCTGGTGGCTCTGGAGACGCCTGGCAGCCCACTAGAGGACTCCCAGTCTGCAAACAGCAGAGACAGGAGATGAAACCAGCAGGCGGAGCTGGAAGCCAGCCCAGGGCTGCAGGGCCTGGGCCAGCGAGGCCTGCACCAGCCTCATCTCAAGGTGACCTGGGGAACAGGCACCCCCACTCAGCCCCCTTCTCCCCAGGCCACCCATCCTGGTGCTGCGTATCCCCGCACCCAGCCCCACCCGTGCAGATGCGGCAGTTGGGGTCCAGAAAGTGGCTGTTGTGGTGCTCCGTGGTGTCCTCTAGCAGGGTGGGCAGGGCCTGCGGGCTGCAGCCTCTGGACACCGTGGGTCCCTGGAAGGCACAGAAGCAGAGAGGGACAGATGGGAAAGTGGCTGGGGAAGTGGGAGCCCTCCGTGGGTAGGGGACCTTGGGGATGCAGTTTATTTTTCTCAATAATATGCTTCTTATTACCTGTCAAGAAAAATTAGAAAGCACCAAAAACCCGAAAAAAATTTTCCTCCAGTCCCACCACTCAGACAACTGTTGATGCATCAGAGTTTCTCTGTACACAGGGCTTGGGGTCCCTTTGCTAAAATAGCTGGAATCAAATATTCAACTCGGTATCCTCATTTTGACCACTAATTGTAGCTGAGGCCTTTGTCACATTTTCTAGTCCCTGTTGACACTGCGCTAACGCAGGGACTGGAGTGCACGTGTCACCTCTGTTGCTAGACATCTGGGAGGTTTCCAGGTGTTCGCTGTTATGAACAACCCTGAGTATATCTTTGTGCAAAAGTATTTCCCAAAACTTTATGTTCTTTTCTGAGATCAAGTTGTTAGAAACGGAATCAGGGAGAATGAACATTCTAAAGACATTTGATGTCCGTGGCCAAATCACTCCTCCCCCTCATGATAGAATCTTTGAAAACACACACACAAACACACACACACACAAACACACACACACACACACACACACACACACACACACAGAACATGTTGCTTTAGGAAGGTCTAAGAAGATTCTGAAACTCTACCCTTGTTTTCTAACCACCTCCACAGCCGTGCCAAAGCAGGGGGGGTTTTGGAGGGAGGCGGCCGAGGTTCGAATCTCAGCTCCACCACCGCACCCTGAGTGACCTTGGGCCAATGGCTTCCGGTACTTCATCCCGGAAACTGCACGGCAATAGCAATACTGTGTGGGTCACTGCGAGGTCTGAATGAGCTGCTTGTCAAGGGGCACAGAGCAGGTGTTCAAGACAGAGCCAAGATTGTTATTACGTGTCACTTCCCCCTCCCCTGCTCTATGGCTTCCTCTCTCCTGGGAAGGGGCTCCTGTCTAGGTCTCCCCAGCTGCTCCATCGGGGATGAGGCTTGGCTTTGGTTGGGGAGCAGCCACACCCTCTTGGGGCTCCTCTCTGCACATGCAGCCATTCTCCTTGGCCTGAATATTGTCATGTTCACTGCCATTTCTCCAGTGACTGGAGAAATGTAGGTGCTCCAGTAGGTGCTCCACAAGTATGTAGTGAATGAGTATGAGTCAAGGAGGCTGTCCTGCACTCCTCTCTCCTGGACACACAGCTGATTAGAGCCAGGTAACAAGTGACCCATAGGAACACTCAACCAAGCCTGAGCGGCCTTTTTCTGAGAGTGACTGGCAGGAGCCAGGGGGAAGTTCTGCCTGGCTGCAGGAGGCTGAGATGCCTGGTTAATCGGTTATGGGGCTACTCAGTCATCAAGTCAGGCTCCGCGCAGGATGGAGGAGGCCCGGGGCAGGCAGGTGCAGGGTGAGCACAAGGCATAAGCCTGTCCCCAGAGACAAGAGGGGCTTTCCAGGGGCAAGTGCCAGGAGGCCCTTGGGCCCAACTGCCCTGGGTACTGGGTGGTTCCCAGCCTGGAGCACCTCCAAACCCACAGAAGAGAGCATCTAGAAAAATCCATGCCTGGGATGGTGCGGCCCTGCTGCTGCCCTGCCAGAGACCTGGCCAGCATGCTGAGGTAGGAGCTGACTGTGGACAGACCTTCCTGCCACTTGTGTATGAGTTAGGACTAAAGGAGGGAGGCCAGCACCGAGGCGGCATGGACAGACCCCTGCTGGCAGCCCTGTCTCACGCCATGCCCACTGGACCCTGCATGGTAAGAGCACTGTCCCTGCTTCACCGTGAGCATGGAGGAGCTCAGAGAAGACAGGTGACTTGTCCAAGACCACAAAGCTAGTGGGGTGAGGAGGGGACCACTGGGCACAAGTCCTGCCCCATGCCAGCTCAGGCCCCCACTTACCACCAGGTCCTCCAGGGTCAGCGTCTGGTCCACATCCCTCAGGATCTCAACCTCACCCTTGTGGGTCAGCTTGGAGGCCGGAAGTCCCTGCGGCTCCTTCTGCTGCTGCTCAATGATCTCCAGGCCCTGAAGACAGTGAGCTCAGCCAGGTCAGGGCTAAGTACTCCCCTCCTCCCTGCAGGCCCCTCTCTTGTGGCCCCCCTCCCATGCCAGGCCTCCTGCCCGTCACCCACAGTCCACCTCTCCAGATTCCGCTCAAGTCCTGCCTCCTCCAGGAGTCTCCCTGGATTCGCCTTCACCTGCAGTTCTGCCTCTGGTCCTACCTGCCCCCCACCCTGGGGAGGCCATGGTGTCGTGGAAAGTGTGCAGGCTCAGCCCCAGCTGGGCCGCTAAGAAAGCCTCATGAGGTGGTGTGGCCTTGGATCAGTACTCAGCTGCCCCGAGCCTCAGTTTATCTGTTCTCCAGATATTAAATAAAATACAATATTAAACAACACACGCAGAGGCCCTGGCCTTGTGCGTGGCTCATAGTAAATGCTAGCTGAGATTCTCATCACTGATCAGCGTCACCTGAAATGTTTCTCCAAAGCCCGCCTCTCCATTTCTAACAATTGTGGAGGATGGAGGTCCCATCCTCCCTGGAAGGTGAGTTTTGTGGTTGGGACCCATGTGGTCACACAGAGCCCTGAGCTTATGAGGGTCCGATTGGTGGATTGCTTTGTCATCACCCTGAAACACCTTTGTGAACAAAAGGCCCCGTGTTTTCATTTTACATTGGCCCCCACAAACTACGGCCTGCCCTGTGCCCTGGCCCCCACGATGCCTGGAGTGGACAGATTCACGTAATAGACTCTGGTTATTCACCTAATCGACTCTAGGTGACCAACCCAGAGTCTTCCAGAAGAGCACCATAGCATCCCACCCCATCCCAGTGACCTGAGCCCCTAAATCAGTCCCTTCCCTTCTCACTGGGCCACCAAGAAGCTTACGGGGAGCAGTCTCCAAGGCCGACTCAGTCACATGCTTTCCCTGCCCCGAGGGTTCCCGGGCACAGAATGCTGGGTCTGTCAGGATGTCACTGTGGATGTGGTGCTGTGGGGCCCCTCCCCCAGCCTGGGGTACCACGAAGACCTCCAGCCTTTTCCAGGGCTTCTGAGGCTGGGATGGGAAGGGGACATTCAGGGACTTCTCCCCCTGGATGGTGAATGACCGCCTGGACTGTAGACCACCACCTGGCCCTCCCCTCCCCACTCTCACACACCTGGCTGCACAGGAACCAAGCACATCACCTCTGGAGCACTCTGTCCCCAGTACCTCTTCTCTTTCTCTCTGACTCTCCCTGTCTACCTTCTCTTACTGGTTTCTGCTTCTCAGTCTTGTGCCTCCCTGCCTCTCTGTCTGCTCCCCTCCGCTCTGTGTCTTCCTCTTCCATCCTTGGGCCCCCCTCTCCCCACCTGGCTCCGTAGCTCACCCTTTTCTCCTCCTGGTCCCGCCAGCGGGACAGCTCCTCAGGGGCCAGCTGGATGGAGTTCATCCGCACCAGGTCATGGGGGATGACGTGGCCATGAACCACTTTGAGAAACAGGTCCTGTAGGGGCAGGTAGCAGGCGCTGCACCTCGCTGTCCTGAGCTCCTGCTCCAACATTCCGCCAGCGCCAGCACCCTGGAGGGAGGGGGGCCTGGCCAGGCCAAGGCCTGCTCACCAGGTTCCTGGGGTCGCGCAGGTTGAACAGCAGGCTGCGGTACTTGGTCTTGTAGCGGCAGCTGGTGTCCTGTGTCAGGTCGAAGAGGGCGGCCTCGATGCCAGCAGCGATGCCATCCACACCCTCCTCACTCAGCACCAGTTCAGGAAGCTCCTGCAGGCTGTGGGGACAAGGACAGGGCCGTGGACACGGAGCCCATGAAGTTATCCCCCGCACTCAGCCCCAGAGGGAGAGACGTAGATGGGGAACAGGCACTGGGCAGACTCGTTTCTGTTACCAGCATTTTCTCACATAGACCTGTTTATTCTGTGTGTGTGTGTGTGTGTGTGTGTGTGTGTGTGTGTGTGTGTTACAGGAGGTTGAACCCAGGGGCCCCCTACCACTGAGCTATACTCCCAGCTCTTTTTATTTTTTTGAAACCAGGTCTCACTAAGCATATGCTGGCCTTGAACCTGTGGTCCTCTTGTCTCAGCCTCCCGAGTACTAGGATTACAGGCATGTGCCACCGTACCCAGCTCATGGACCTGTTTATTCAAACCCCAACTCTTGGAGAAAGAAATATGACTGTTCTCTTTTTACAGGCAGCTGGAGCTCAGAGATCAGGGGCTTGCCCAAGGCCACGTGACCAATGGCAAAGCAAGAGTCAAATCCAGATTCCTGGGCCCAGGCTCTGCCCCTGGCCAGTGGAGCCGGGGCATTCGTGGAGGACAGGAAACCTGGTTGGGGGTGCAGCATCAGCCAGGGGAGAGGATGCAGGTGACCCTGAGTCTGCCATTCTTTGACTTGCTGTGTGGCCTGGGCCAAGTCCTGCCCTCTCTGGGTCTTGGTCTCGCCATCAGTAAATGAGAGCTCAGGGTCAGACCTCAGACGCTCCTGGAAGACTCATTTGTCTGAAAGCGTCAGCTGTGGGTGACACACACACGGCCTGAGCAGACGCTGTCGCGAGCTGCAGCAGCTGAAGGGGAAAGTGCGACCCTGAAGCCAGAAATGCGCAGGTTTGAATTTTAGCTCTCCACCTGCTCGCTGTGACCTCCGGATGGGGCGAGTCACAAACCTGAAGTCCTCAGAGCACGGCCTGGCCCTGGGGCATCCCATCAGGAAGCAGGGGCAGGGCCTTACCGACTCCACAGCACCTCCTGTATGGCGTGGACCACAGTGGCCCGCACCCTGAGATCCAGGGGTATCTTCTCCTGTCTGGGCTGAAGCTGAGCTGTGGGGAGACAGTGTCATGGGCTCCCAGGAGATGCCCAGGGGTATGAGAAGAGTCAGGTTGGAGGGAAGAAAAGGGAGCCCCCCCCACCCCCCACGCTAGTCTGTCAGGGAGTCGCCCAGGCAGCCCCCGCCCCTTTGGGGAAGGACTTTAGGCTGGTGGGGGGGAGGGAAGAGAAGAGTCCTAGCAGGGGCGGGGGCCAGGGGCTGGGTGTGAATCCTCCCTGATCCCCAGCAGTCCCTCCATGGCCCTTCACCTGAGTCCTCTGCTCTCTCTTGAAGAGGCTCCCAGTCTGCAGCCTCCATTGGGCCCCCCTGTGGGAGAGGTGAGGAGCTGGCCCAGGGAAATGCTTCCCCCAGGCGCCTGCCCACTCCTGGGTCCCCTGCCCCATGCTCAGGCAAGGCAGCCGTGTGGCAGAGACGGCCACCCTCGCCCCTGGACACTCCGCCTCGGAGGAGGGGTCCCTGAGGGGCACAGAATGGCTTTCTGGAGGTAGAAGGGTATCAGAGGGGCCCTCAGAGTCCTGAAGGAGGGAGCCGGACAGCCCGGGAGCAGCAGGATATGCAGGTCAGCCAGGGACGAAGGCCCGTGACCGCAGCCTCTCTAAACACGCTGGGGAGCCCCCTCCTCCCTCCTCCAGCCAAGCTCCCAGATCCTGGAGAAAGAGCACAGAGCATGGCCCAGCCAGCCGGGGGGGCTGACCCCGCCTCTGGCTACTGTTCTGCGTGACCTGAGCAAGTCACACCGCCGCTCTGTGCCTCAGTGGCATCTCGTGAATCGTGGGCAGGTGTCTCTCAGCAGGATCAAGTGACAGCACCTAGGGAAGGTGCCTGTTTTGTACCTGGCGCCCGGCAGGGTCACAAGCCTCGGACCTTCCCCTCCTTCTGCGCCTCCGGGCAGGCGAGGCTGAGCCGACCTCCATAAAGTCCTCCAGGGCTTCCAGGTTTGGCGACTGCTGTCCCCCTGCCTGGCCGTGGCTGATGGCCCCCAGGAGCTGGATCGCCTCCCCAGAACAGAGCTGCAGGGAGACCAGCTCTTCAGAACCCGGCCTTGCGGGGTGCCCACCTCCCCTGCAACTGCTGGCTGTCCCTCCTCTCTCTCCCACTGGACTGTAAACTCTATGAGGACAGGGAACATGCCTGTCCTGGTCCCCACGGTATTCCCAATGTCTGCAAAAGGTCTGGCTTATAGCAGGGTTCAATAAATGTTTGCTGACTGGCTGGCCTCTGCCCCAGGGGAGGAATCTGCGTTCATTCCCACCCTCTCTCCATCCGTCAAATCCCACCACAATCAATTAACTGGACCCCGAGCCAGGGCCTTCTCGCCTCCTCCTGAGCAGAGATGCATCTCCTGTTCTAAATCCACCTCCTCCTGCTCAAAGCTCTATCAGGTCCCTTTCAGGAGCCATTAACTTACTCTCTGCCCCTCCCCCGAAACAGCCACATCCAGCCATCTCACCCTCTATAAGGCTGCCGGCCACCCACCTAGTGCCCCTGAGAGAAATCCCTTCACGGCCATGTCAAGGTGCACAGTAGATTGTGGTCTTCTAAAGAGCTACAGAATCTATCCTGCTCCTCTTTTTTGCTATGGCTACCAGGAATCTCAGTGTTAGCCTAGAAATTGTGCCTTTCCAGCATTGGTAGGGGGTGAAAAGTTATAATAGAACTTTCCCTTCTCCCTACTTTTCTTGCTTTCTTTGGGCTTTTCTCCCATTTTAAGTGTGTTTTGATGCTTTAAATTTATTGCGCACCACAGGAATTGTTTTGCAATGGTTTGAATTATCATGGAGTGATCAGGTTTGAGGGACACTGGAAGTCTAAGCTTCAGCATCATAGGCAGAGGGGAGTACTGCTGCTAGGGTTGCCCCGCCCGTGGAGGACCCGCCCACCCCACCACACCTGAGCAAAGGGAGGGAGAAGGGCAGTAAGAAGAGAGTAAAAACCTACGTAACACACAAGCTTCACCCCGCGGGGCCTTTCCACTGCCTCCTTGGAAAGAAAGAGGATGCAGACATTAGAATCCAAAGGACCCCGTGACCCCTGGAAGGGAATTCACAGGAGGATGGTCTGTCTGAAAGGGTGTGCAGCGCTTGCTGGGTTGACATTTATAACAGAAAGTTGGGCACAATCCAATGTCCCTTAAAGGGGGAATGGTTAATAGATGGCAACACGTCACACAAATTCTGTGTGGCCCTTAAAAAGTGTGAGGGAGTCATAATAAAAATTACCTTTCACTGGGGCTTATCAAGTAGCCCGCTCTGGAGGAAGCACATCAGACACTCTCTCTTATTAAGGACTTGGAACACCACCAGGAGGGATGTGCTATTTCTATCCTACCATTTTACAGATGAGGAAACTGAGGTTCAGAGAGGCTCTGAAAAGTCCTATACTCCTAAGCTTCAGAGCTAGTGTAAGAACCCAGTTCTGCCCGACTCTGAAGTCCCAGCACTTAACTGCTGGGCTATGTGGAGATGGGGAAAGATTCATGGAAAGATATCATGGTGTTTTACTGGGAGAAAAAGAAAAAATAGGTTGTGGAACAATATTTGTTGCATAAGCCCCTTTATGTAAATGCATATTTATAGATGCATAATAGAAGTTATCTCTGGGGAATGAAATTCCAGGGGGACTTGCATTTTCTACGTGTATACACTTGGGTGTTTGTGTTACTCAAAATGAGCATGTATTTCTTTTATAACCAGAAACATATTTTTTATTAAAAAGCAAGCGCAGAATAATATGTGTAGTGTGCTAACCATTTGCGTTGCAGAGAAAATGAATTTTTAAATTTGTATTTACTCGAATACACATAAAATATCTCTGGAAGTATCCACAGAACCTAATAACCCAGGCTGCCAGTAAGGAAGGGGCTGGGTGCCGGGAGGGAGAGTTTTCACTTTTTTGTTGTTTTGTTTTGTTTTTTCAACCATGGGAATGAATCAGCCTTTCTAAAAGGTAATTGAGAAAAAGGGAGAAAATAGAAAACAGGGGGCACCTGGGAAAAAAGAGCAGGAAAGATATTAAGACTAGCCCTTCACAGTTTACAGTCTTTTGGCCAGTCCTGGTCTCAGGGGTCCTCACACCAGCGCTGCGAGGCCACAGGAAGACAGGGAGCAGAATCGGACGAGCGAAGGCTCAGGAGGCTGGATGTACAGGACCAGAATTCACAATGGTATGCATACCACATTGAAAGGAATGAAAGGAGGAGCCCAACATATGAGCCAAGGGCAAAGGCTATTTTTATTTGTGGTACTGGGGATTGAACCCAGGGGCATTCTACTTCCGAGCTACACCCCCAGCCCTTTTTATTTTTTAATTTTTTGTTTGTTTGTTTTTGGTGGTACCGAGGATTGAACCCAGGGGCATTCTATCTCCGAGCTCCGCCCCCAGCCCTTTTTTTTTTAATCTTTATTTTGAAACAGGGTCTCACTAAGTTGAGGAGGGCCTCGCTAAGTAGCTGAGGCTGGCCGCGAACCCGGATCCTCCAATCTCAGCCTCCCAATATTTTTTAATTTTTTGAAAGAGAGTCTCACTAAGTTGCTGAGGCTGGCCTCAAACCTGTGATCCTCTTGTCTCAGCCTCCCAAATACTGGGATTACAGTCCTGTGCCATCATGCCTGGCTCAAAGGCTATTTTTTTTTTTTTTTGCGGTACCGGGGATTGAACGCAGGGGCGTTCTACCTCTGCGCTACACCCCCAGCCCTATTTTTTTATACTTTATTTTGAAACCGGGTCTCACGACTCACTAAGTAGAGAGAGAGAGAGAGACAGGGAGAGAAAGGGAGAGAGAGAGAGAGAGAGAGAGAGAGAGAGAGAGCGCTGAGGCTGGCTGCGAACTCAGATCCTCTGGTCTCTGCCTTCCAAAGTACTGGGATTACAAGTGTGCGCCACCACACCCGGCGCTCAAAGGCTATTTTTTAAAAAGGTGGATTTGACTGGGAACCAAACATGACTTTTGGAAATAAAAAATATATATGGATAATTAAAATGAAAAACATAATGCATAGGTTTAATAGCATATTCAACATAGCTGAAGCAAATCGGTGCACCAGAAGATAAATTTAAAGAAAGTATCTAAGCTGGGCATGGTGGTGCACACTTGTAATCCCAGTACTTGGGAGGCTGAGACGGGAGGATCACAGATTTGAGGCCAACCTCAGCAACTTAGTGAGACCCTGTTTCTAAATAAAAAAATTTTAAAAATGGCTGGGGCTGTAGCTCAGAGGTAAATGCCCATGGGTTCAATCCCCAGTACCAAAAAAAAATTTTTTTAATTTTTTTCAGCCAGGCGTGGTGGCGCACGCTTGTAATCCCAGTACTTGGGAGGCTGAGACCGGAGGATCCGGGTTCACCACCAACCTCAGTTACTTAGTGAGGCCCTCCCCAACTTAGTGAGACCCTGTTTCAAAATAAAGAATAAAAAAATAGGACTGGGGGTGTAGCTTGGAGGTAGAATGCCCCTGGGTTCAATCCCCAGTACCACAAAAACAAAAATCTAAAAAAAAAAATTTTTTTTCAGCTGGGCATGGTGGTGCACACTTGTAATCCCAGTACTTGGGAGGCTGAGACAGGAGGAGGCCGCAGGTTTGAAGCCAGCCTCAGCAACTTAGTGAGGCTCTCAGCAACTTAGTGAGACCTTATCTCCAAATAAAAAACAAAACAGGTCTAGGGGTGTAGCCTGGAGAGAGAAGGCCCCTGAGTTTCATCCCCAGTGCCACACACACACAAAAATTATTCAGAATATTCATAGCACAGAGATAGTGAAACACAGAGACACAAAGAAGAGAGTGAAAAGAACTAATTAACTACAGTTCCAGAAGGAGACAGGAGAGGAAATGGGGCACAGGCAGTATTTGAAGAATTTTCCAAAACTGACAAAAGACAGCAATTCACAGATGGAAAAAGCTCAGTGAATTTCAAACAGGAGAAATAAAATCTACACCTAGACACAGTAACACCAATGATAGATAAGGTGATTCTAAAAGCATCAAGAGGTAAAAAAATGATAGCCAGGGCTGCAAGGACACTGACCACGTGCTGCCGCCGCTGTGACTGCTTTACACACCAGTTCATTTAGTCCACTCCACAGCCCAGAAGGGAGAGGCAGGTGCAAGGACCGCCACCAAGAGCACTTGATAGAAGAGGAGACTCAGGCCCAAAGAGGTTAACTGACCTGCCCAACGTCACACAGCTAACAAACAGAAGAGCTGGGATTTAAATCCAGGCAGTCTGATTCTGGAGGCCATGCCTTCAACCACAGGACTTCTGTATCTAAAAAGCACCGGCAATTAGACCGACAGCTAACTTCTCAATGGTAATAATGCAAAGCGATAGTATTGGGGAGGCTGAGACAGGAAGATCACAGGTTCGAGGCCAGCCTCAACAACTTAGGCCCTCAACAACTTAGTGATACCCTGTTTCAAAATAAAAAATAAAATAGAGCTAGGGATATAGCTCAGAAGAAGAAGGCTCCTGAGTTGAATTCCCAGTAACACACACACACACACACACACACACACACACACACACACACAGAATGAAATAAAGACATTGTAGAGAAAGCAAAGAGAGTTGTTTTTCTCTATAATTTTATTTTACTCAGTAAACAAAATGCTAAAGGATGAACTTGAGGCAGAAGGAAAGAAAATTATTTCAGAAAAGCTGGATGCAATGAGGAATTCTAAGCAAAAAAATGATAAATATATTGTTAAACCTAAACAAACATTGCATGAGACTATGATAACAATATGTAATTTGTTGTATTTAAGAAATAAGATAGGACCAATTTGCTGGCTAACAATAGCACACAAATTGGGAAGGTGCGTGCTTGGAATCGAAGCACTCCAAGGCCCTTGTTATCATTTCAGAGGAAAATAAAGAATGTGATCACCTTTATGCTTTGGTAATTTAGGTATTTAGGTTAAGATTTCTAAGAGAACTACCAAAAACCTTCTTAACTACCTGAGAAATAAAAAGGAACAAGGAAAGTAACCCATTTAAAAGGAGGCAGTAAAAAAGGGAAAAGTATAGAAATGAAAAACACAAAATAAGATGACAGGAATAGATGCAAACGAATCAATCAACAGCTATAGGAAATTTAAATGAATACTTCAGATAAATACAAACATTATCAGACCTTTAAATAAAGAAAATCCAATTGTATTTATAAATTCCATTTCTAATGTGATGCAAGAAAGTTAAAAGAAAAGCCGGGTGTGCTGATGCACGTCTGTAATCTAGTACTTGGGAGGCAGAGACAGGAGGATCACAGGTTCGAGGCCAGCCTCAGCAATTTAGCAAGGCCCTTGCAACTTAGCAAGACCCATCAAGTTTCAAAATAAAAAATAAAAAGGGCTGGAAGTATAGCTCAGAGGTAGAATGCCCCTGGGTCCGATTCCTAGTACCAAAAAAAAAAGAAGAGAAAAATAGAATAATACATGAACAGGCATAAATCATCCAAAACAAAGCTCTGTAGCTATACTAATAGCAGATAGAAACAGAATTTATGGCAAAAATAATTAGAAGCAAAGACCTCACAACATAATGATAAACATTTTCACCAGGAAGTTATAACAGCTCTAAACTTGTAATCATCTAATAACATAATCCCCAAAACCATAATGATAAGCATTTTCACCAGGAAGTTATAACAGCTCTAAACTTATAATCATCTAATAACATAATCCCAAAAATGATAAAGCAAAAACTGACAGAAATACAATAAAAAAACTAACCATTACAGTAAACATATCTCTCTTTAACTGTTCATAAGCTGACCAAATAATTCTAAGGATAAAAATATATATCATAAATAATTGTACTTGGGAGGCTGAGACAGTAGGTTCACAGATTTGAGGCCAGCCTCAGCAACTTAGTGAGACCCTCAGTAGCTTGGTAAGTGAGACCCTGTTTCAAAATAAAAAATAAAATAGGGCTGGGGGTGTAGCTCAGAGGTAGAATGCCCCTGGGTTCAATCCCCAGTAGTTCCACGGGGAAAAAAAAATTTAACAAGCTTAATCTGTGTATACCTATATAGCACTGCATCTAATAACTAGAAAATACATATTTCTTTAAGTATACATGTTACATATATTGAAAACTGAGCATAGCCTGGGTCATAAACCAAACACTGACAAATTTCAAAAGATTAGAATTTTTTAGACTAGACTGAACAGAAATATAATATGAACCAAATGTATGCTTTAAATTTTTCTAGTCGTCATATTTTAAAAAGGGAAGAAGAAATAAGTGAACTTAATATTATATTTTAACTCAATATATCAAAAATGTGCACATTGGTGCATGCCTGTAATCCCAGCAACTCCGGAGGCTGAGGTAGGAGGATTGCAAATTCAAGGCCAGCCAGGGCAACTTAGCTAGACCCTGTCTCAAAATAAAATTAAAAAAGGCTGGAAATGTAGCTCAGTGGTAGAGCACTTGCCTAGCATGTGTGAGAGCCTGGGTCCAATTCCCACCACCAAAAAAGAAAAAAAAAGTAAACAATGTAAGAAGGTAAACAATATAAGAATTATTGAGATTCCCCCTCCTTATTTTTTGGTACTGTCTTTGAAGTCCAGTGTATACTTTACATTCCTAGTACATATCAATTTGGACTAGTCAAATTTCAAGTGCTCAATAAACACAAGTAGCATGTGGCTACCATATCAGACACCTAGGATAAAGGCCACCTTCTCAGACGACAAGATGATAATAATTAGAAAGCAATGACAATAACAACAAAGAAAGAATGTGCTTGGAAATTAAGAAACACAGCTGGGCATGGTGGCGCGCGCTTGTAATCCCAGTACTTGGGAGGCTGAGACAGGAGGATCGCAGGTTCGTGGCCAGCCTCAGCTACTTAGTGAGGCCCTCCACAATTTGGTGAGACCCTGTTTCAAAATAAAGAATCAAAAATAGGGCTGCGGGTGTAGCTCGGAGGTAGAATGCCCCTGGGTTCCATCCCCAGTACCGCAAAAAAAAAAAAAAAAAAAAAAAAAAAAAAAAAAAAAAAAAATTAAGAAACACACTCTAAGTAACACACAGGTTAAAAAAAATAAGCCAGGTGTGGTGATGCACACTTGTAATCCCAGTACTTGGGAGGCTGAGACAGGAGGATTGCAGGTTCAAGGACAGCCTCAGCAATTTAATGAGGTCTCTCAGCAATTTAGTGAGACCTTATTTCAAAATAAAAAATAAAATAGGGTTGGGGTATAGCTCAGAGGTAGAATGCCCCTGGGTTCAATCCCCAGTACCAATAACTAACTAACTAAATAAATAAACAATAAATAAATAAATAGTGTAATAAAAATGATAAAATACTGAGATTGAATGATGATAAGACTTTATATGAAAGTCTGTGGAGAGAGCAAAAAGTTCACTTATAGCTTTAAATGACTTTATTAGAAAGAAAAAAACAAAATTAATGAGCTAAGCATAATTTTAAAGATGTTATAAAATAACAGAATAAATTGAAAGAAAGACGAATAAATTGAAACAAACATAAAATGCAGAGAATCAACAAAACCAAAAATCTATACTTTGAAAAAACTGCCAATTCTTTGGCAAGACTGATTAAGAAAAAGAAAACAAGTACAACTACCACGGGACGTGGTGGCACACACTTATAATCCCAGTATTTGGGAGACTGAGGCAGGAGGATTGCAGGTTCGCAGCCAGCCTCAGCTGCTTAGTGAGGCCCTCCACAACATAGTGAGGCCTTGTTTAAAAAAAATAAAGAATAAAATATAGGGCTGGGAGCTGGGCGTGGTGGTGCACACTTGTAATCCCAGTACTTGGGAGGCTGAGACCGGAGGATCTGGGTTTGCCTCCAGCCTCAGCTACTTAGTGAAGCCCTCTGCAACTTAGACCCTATTTCAAAAAAAGACTAAAAAATAGGGCTGGAGGTGTAGCTCAGAGGTAGAATACCCCTGGGTTCAATCCCCAGTACTGCAAAATAAAATAAAAAATAAAATAAAATAAATAAGATATAGGGCTGGGGTGTAGCTCGGAGGTAGAATGCCCCTGGGTTCAATCCCCAGTTCTGCAAAAAGAAAAAAGTACAACTACGTGGCCAGCCTCAGCTCTCTCTCTCTCTCTCTCTCTCTCTCTCTCTCTCTCTACTTAGTGAGGCCCTCCGCAACTTCGTGAGACCCGGTTTCAAAATAAAGTATAAAAAATAGGGCCAGGGGTGTAGCGTGGAGGTAAAACGCCCCTGGGTTCAATCCCCGGTACCGCAAAAAAAAAAAAGTACAACTACACAATATTTGGAATGAATAATTATGAATGAACAGACATTAAAGACTAGAGGCTTTTGTGAAATACATTATATTATACATTATAATATATTATATATTACATTATACAATATACATTACATTGTATAGTATTATACATTGTATGTATATTATATATTGTACATATAATATATGTATCTATTACTTATATAATATATAAATATATTATTTTATATAATATAATTATATAACATTACATTATATAACACATTATACAAATATACAAATACATTATACAATGCATATTGTAAAATACATTATATAATAAATAAAATAAATTTGAAAATTCAGATGAGTTAGATACATATCTAGAAAAATGTAACCTACCAGAATTGACTCAAGAAAAATAAACACCTATAACCATAAGATAAATTGAAGCCAGGCATGGTGGCACACACTTGTAATCCCAGTACTTGGGAGGTTAAGACCGGAGGATGGCAGGTTCGAGGCCAGCCTCAGCAACTTAGTGAGGCCCTCCGCAACTTAGTGAGACCCTGGTTCAAAATAAAAAATAAAATAGGGCTGGGGGTGTAGCTCAGAGATAGAATGCCCTTGGGTTCAATCCCCAGTACAAAAAAAAAAAAAAAGATAAATTGAATTACTAGGGAAGGAAACATCTTCCCTGATGCAAACACCAGTCCAGACTCCCCTTCCCTTCCCTTCCCTTCCCTTCTTCCCTTCCCTTCCCTTCCCTTTCCTTCCTTTTTTTTTTTTTAGCAGTGATGCTCCCAAAATGTCCAAAGATCAAACAATTCTAATTTTGTACCAATTATTCCATAGAACAGAAAAAGAAAATAATCTGCAATTCACTCTATGAGGCTGCAAAACCTTGATACCAAAACCTCACAAGGTCAATACAAGAACAAATCATTTCAGGCCAGTTAACTCATTGATTGAAATACAAAAACTACAAAATATTACCAACATGAATTCAGAAAATATAAAAATGATCCCAGGTGTGGTGGTGCACACCTCTAATCTCAGCTATTTGGGAGGCTGAGGCAGGAGAATTACAAGTTCAAGGACAGCAATATAGCAAGACCTGTCTCCAAATTAAGAAGAAAAAAAATTTAAAAGGGCTAGGGATGGAGCTTAGTGGTGGAACTCCCCTGGTTCAAGCCTCAGTACTGCCACAAAAAAGAAAGAAAGAAAGAACATTAACTGGTTGGGTTTGTTCCAGGAAGGCAAGATTGACTTAGTATTTAATAAAAAGTCATTAAATTTACTACATTAATAAATTAGAGAGTAAAAATCATATTATCTCAAAAAATGGAGAAAGCATATTTGATAGCATGCTCTGTGCATTCAGAATAATTAGCAAACCAGGAACAGAAGAAAGTTTCCTTGACCCGGTAAGAACCTCAACAGAAAAGCATAGCAGGCGTCGTCCTCAGGATGAAACGATGAACTGAATTTCCTTTAAAATCCGGAACGAATCGGGGCCCTTGCTCTCAGTCCCTCTATCCAACAGTATACTGACAGTTTTACCACACAGTCAGGAAAGACAGGGGAGATGTAAAGAGCCATAAAGGAAACAACACAACTGTCATTTGTCTACATGTGACTGTCTACATAGAAAACAAAAAAAAATCCTAATAGATAAATTATATGAGTTAATAAAAGAGTGCAGCAAGATTTCTGGATACAAAATCAATAAGCAAAAATCAATTGTATTTTTATATGCCAGCAACAGCTAGAAACTGCAATTTTTTAAAGTTACCGTTTTATGAAAGTCTCAAAAATATAAAGTAGTGTGATCAGACATTATGTGCCTTCCAACGGAGAGAATACAACACCACCCACGAGACCACTCGAGCCACAAACTGAATCCAATTCTAATCAGACCTCTAGATTGAACCACCAGTTCATAGGAAATATGAAGACAAAGGACCATGTAGAACTAAGTCACGGGGAAGCAATAAACTGCAGGACGAACAAGCTCATTTCTTCAGATTGCTAGAAAAAAAACAACAAGATATGGAGACCTGTGGATCAAAAGAGATGTAAAAGACATGTCAACCAATTGTCATGTGTGGACCTGCCTCATTTGAATCTGGATATAAAAGGCGAACTATAAAAATAAATTAGTATCTTTATAAGACTGTTGGAAATTTGGATACTGAATGAATATTTGATGATATTAAAGAATTATTGTCAACTTTTGGGCAAGATAATACACGATGGTTAGGCTGGGTATGAACACAAGGGAGTTCACTCCAGGCCTGGCAATTAATTTCTATAAAGAGCCAGAGAGGAAATATTTTAGGCTTGACAGTGACAAAGACTCTCTCCTTGACCAAACTCTATTCAGGATCCTCTGAGCCTTCCTCTTGATTCATCCTTAACCTTCAGGCTTAATCTATAAAGTCTATAAAGACTGGAACAACACTAACATAGTTTCTAAGAGCTCAAGAACACATCCCTAAGAGACCCTAGACTCTCTCTCTCTCTCTCTCTTTTTGTTTTTGTTTTGGTTGTTGTACTGGGGATTGAATCCAGAGGGATTCTACCTCTGAGTTACATCCCCACCCCTATTTTATTTTTTATCTTGAAACAGGGTCTTATTAAATTGTCGAAGCTGGCCTCAAACCTTCGATCCTCCTGTCTCAACCTCCTAAGTACTAGGATTACAGATGTGCACCACCACGCCCACTTGGCATGAGATTCTAGTCTCTCTTAAAGTACTTGCCTACGGCCAGGCAATGATATCTTAGTACTTGGGATGCTGAGACAAGAGGATCACAGGTTCGAGGCCAGCCTCAGCAATTTAGCAAGATCCTGTTTCAAAATAAAAAGAGTTGGGGGGTGTAGTTCAGCGGCAGAATGTCCCTGGGTTCAATCCCCAGTATCAAAAAAAAATTAAATAATACAAACTATAAATGAGATAACTGATAAATCTGGATATTCATGATAATAAAATTTCCCCCAGCAATTTCACTTCTGAGTCTATACGCCAAAGAATTAAAGCAGCTCTTTGAACAGAGAGCTGTCTGCCGATGTTCTCAGTAGCGCTATTCACAACAGCCAAAAGGTAGAAACAATCTCGTCCACGGAAAAATGACGGAGAAACAAAATGTTGTAAATACAATCGAATGTCATTCTGTGGCATTGTGCGCTAAGTGAAATAAGTCAAAAGAGAACAATTGTTGTATGATTCCACGTACATGATGTATCTAGAACAGGTGAATTCATGGAGACGGAAAGTAAAATAGTGGTTACCAGGGCATGGGGGAGCAGGAATGGGGGATTATTGTTTGACTCTTGCAGACTTTCCATTTGGGATGATGGAAACATTCTGGCGAGGAAGAGTGGTGATGGTTGTACAACAGTATGGATGTTCTTAATGCCACTAAACTGTACATTGAAAAATTGTTAAAATGGTAAATTGGACATTATGTGTATTTTTTTTTTTTTTTTGCGGTTCCGGGGATTGAACCCAGGGGCATTCTACCTCCGAGCTATACCCCCGGCCCCATTTTTTACCCTTTATTTTGAAACAGGGTCTCACGAGGTTGCAGAGGGCCTCACTAAGTAGCTGAGGCTGGCCGCGAACCCGGATCCTCCGGTCTCTGCCTCCCAAGTACTGGGAGGCAGAGTACCTGGCGCCCATTATGTGTATTTTAAAACAATAAAAAGAGCTTCTGCTCACCAACAGATACCATAAGCAAGATTATGAGTCACACTCTAGGAGAACATATTTGCCAAACATATAACTGAAAACAGGAGTGGTATCCAGATCACAAAGAACTACTATAGCTGGGTGTGGTGGCGCACACCTAGAATCCCAGTACTTGGGAGGCTGAGACAGGAGGATCGCAGGTTCAAGACCAGCCTCAGCAACTTAGTGAGACCCTCGGCAATCTAGCGAGACCCTGTTTCAAAATAAAGAGGGCAGGGGGTATAGCTTGGAGGTAGAATGTCCATGGGGTCAATCCCAAGTACCACAAAAACACAAAACAAAACCTACTACAAATAAGGAAGAGTTAAACAACAAAAATCATTTTTCCTCTTTTGTGTGTATATGTGTGATACTGGGAGTGGAACCCAGGGGCCATACCTCCAGACTATATCTACCTTCTACCTCCGGGCTATATCCCCAGCCCTATTTTATTTTTTATTTGGAAACAGGGTCTTGCTAAATTGCTGAGAGCCTCACTAAGTTGCTGAGGCTGACTTCAAACCTGCAATCCTCCTGTCTCAGCCTCCCAAGTACTGGGATTACAGGCGTGCACCACCACACCCGGCTTCTCTTTCTGTCTGTCTGTCTCTCTCTCTCCCTCTCTTTAGCAAAAGACTTAACAGGAATAGCTAAAATGCATAAAAAGATTCTCCTTGCCTCAGCAAGTAGTGAGACTCTCATTAATGTAGTGAGACCCTGTTTCAAAATAAAAATAAAATTGGGCTGGGGGTGTGGCTCAGAGGTAGAATGCCCCTAGGTTCAATCCCCAGTCACACACACACACACACACACACACACACACACACACACACACAGATTCTCCTTACCAACAGGGAACTGAAAATCAAAACAACATCGAGATAAGGTAGCACATCTCTACTTTGGCAAAACTCAAAGTCTGATAATATCAAGTGCTGGTGAAGATGTGGAGTCACTAGAACATTTATACACGACCGGTGGGATGTAAACTATTTCAACCACTTTGGGAAATATTTGGCACTGTTTAAGTAAAGTTGAAGATGTCTGTACCCTGTAACCTAGAAGTCCCACTCCAGACAGGATTCCCTGGAGACACTCACGCCCATATATGCCAAGAAACATACACCAAACGGTTCCCAACAGCACCACGTGTGATCACAAAAAACTGCAAAGAACCCAAATGTCCATAGGAGTCAACAAATACATAAACCGTGGCAGAGTCACACAACGGTATACCTGCTGCCAGTACTTAGGATCTGTGTGGCTTTGAGAAAGTCACTTAATCTCTCTGTGCCTCAGTTTTCTCATCAGTGAAATGGGGATAATGCCAGTATCTGTCTCATAATGTTGATGCTGACCATGACCGTTATTCAAGGATCCTCGAACAGTGCTCGGAACACAGCAAGGTCTCTCTATAAACATTGACGGTTGACTGGCTCCTGTCTTGGAGAGACCCCTCCTGACACCTGACCACACTGCAGTCTCTCTACTGCCGTTCACACAGTGTTGTCCTTGTGGGTCTCTCTCACCTACCTCCTCCCCCTTGACTGCACCCCACCTACCGCTCCACTCCTACGGCACGCCAAGGTGCCTCCTGTCTCAGTACCTTTGCACATGCACTGCCCTCTTCCTGGTACACCCTTCCTACTTCTCTGCCTGCCGAACACCAACTTCCCTTGTGCAGACCCAGCTCAGACAACCCTGACCCCGGCCCACTCTGCCCTCTATTTTGACTGTCTGGTTACCTGCTTGTCTCCCACTGGACTGTGGGATCACTGGAGGAGGCCCCCTCCTTGTACAACAAATTATAATAGCTGGGCATGGTGGTGCATACCTGTAATCCCAGTACTTAGGAGGCTGAAACAGGAGGATCGCAGTGTCGAGGATGGCCTCAGCAACTTAGCGAGACTCTCAGTCACCTAGCAAGATCCTGTTCCAAACAAAAAAGGGCTGGGGTATAGCTCAGAGGTATAATGCCCCTGGGTTCGATCCCCAGTACCAAAAAAAATTATAATCAAGTTTATACATCTGAACCCCTTAGCCAGGCCTTTGGCAGCCCGGCTAAGTGCACAGACTCTGAAGTTGTACAGACCCGAGTTCAAATCCTGACTCCACCCCTTACTTGCCAGGTGAACTGAGTTGTCACTAACCTCCGAGTGCCGGTTTTCTTAACCAGTCAAATGGGGGTATTAGCATTGACTTTTCATGTGCTCATGAGAATTAAACAAGATGATATACGTGAAGCTCCTGGCGTATGGTAAACCTTCTAATAAAAAGAGCTCTTCTTGTTTCCGGGGCCGGGGATGGAACGCAGGGCCTCCTGCATGCTCGGCAAGCGCTCTGCCCCTGAGCTGCGCCCCCGCCCAGAGAGCTAGTCCCCGGCTGCCCACAGGCTGGGAAGCCAGCTCCTCCCTCAGCAGGTGCAGACAGTGAACCTTGCTCCCGGGAGTCTGCGCGGGGCCAGGAGCTGAGTGTCTCCCTGGTCCCCAGGGGCAGAGTGAGGGCAGAGCCACGCTCCCCATCGCCCCTCCTGTCCCATCCGCAGAGCAGCCCCCAACCTCCCTGGCCACTGTGGAGCTCAGGGCAGACAAGTGAATGACTTTCCGATCCCCTGTCCTATCCCTCCTTCAAGGGTCTCAATTTCCAGCCAGAAGAATACAACGCAGCCAGGCTCTCCTATCAGACCCAGCAGCCCTGGGGCCCGTGGATGCTCAGCATTCCACAGAGGAGACCACTGTGATCCAGAGACTCCTCTTCTCTGAAGTCGCCCTGAACTAAGAGGCAGAGGCTGACCTTGAACCCATCTGTCTGTCCCACCTGGAGCCAGGCTGCCTCCAGGGGATGGTGCCAGGGCCCTAAAATAGGCTCCAGACCAGCTGGGCACCACGCCCACGCCTGCCCATGCCCCATTCAGCCCTGTCCTTAACCACCCGCCTGCCCGTCCCTGTCACAGCCCAGCCTCAATTCTTCTCCTGCAGCTGGCACCGGTCGCCATGGCAACGGGTTGTTTGGGAAGCTGTGCCGCAGAGTCAAGGATGGGGCCTGGAGGAGGGAGTGGCCGTGGGCTGCTTCCAGCAGAGCCAGGCGGGAGCCCAGCAATACCGCCACGCTCCAACAAGCCACGCTCCAATAAGTCCCGCTCCAACAGGCCCCCCAAAATGCTGCAGACCCAGGAATCCCAATTCTGGGCATGTGGCTCAAATAAAACATCTGAAGTGGGGAGAAGGCAGGTGTAGCAGGATGTTTGCCCCAGCATTACTTACAGCAGGACAAAACCGCATTGTCGATGGCAGGTAACATTTTCAGGCATTGCTCTTGTACCATGCTCCGTGTTAATGCCAAACATGTGTCATCTCATTTAATTTGAACCATCACTGCAAGAGGTAAGTCTTTCTAATCCCTTCATTTTGCAGATGAGGGGATTAGGCTCAGAAAGGTGAAGGCGCTCGGCTAGGTCATTAGATAGTGACAAAGCCAGGAATGAATGCCAGGCTGTCAGCCTCCAGGGCTCGGCTACACTACAGTGTCTGGAAACGAGGAAAGGAAGTCCCAGCCCATCCTCTTATCCTGACAGCGCCTGTGGCTGTGACAAAGATGTCTATAGACAGCTATGACGCAGCGTTCAGGAAAAGCAAAAATTCAGCAGAACAATGTGCACCAATTTGGAAAGATCTTCAAACACTACAGAGCTTAAAAAAAAAACAAAGTACACACTGGGCGTGGTGGTACACGCCTGTAATCCCAGTACTTGGGAGACTGAGACAGGAGGATCATAGGTTTGAGGCCAGCCTCAGCAATTTAACGAGACCTCTTTTCAAAATTTAAAAAGTTAAAAGGGATGGGGGTGTAGCTCAGAGGTAGAACCCTGGGTTCAACCCCCAGTACCAAAAAAAAGGACAAGTCCCAGAATAATATGTCATAATGAGTCCATTCATATAAAAAGGCTTAATATACAGATATTCATATCTGTACAGAAGCTCATAAAAAGGAAACTGGAAGGGCACAAACAATGGGTATCTCCTGATGAAGAGATACCTGGGCAAGGAGCCCAGGAGGCATTAAAAGGGACTTCCTTACTTGTGATAAAAAAATATGAAACATTTTTAAATACCAAAAAAGCAAATTATAAAGTTTGATACGTATGATCCCAATTCTAGGTAAAGAAAAGACATATATACACAGGAAAAAGATGGAAGAAAGGACCAAAATGTCTTCAGGAGTGAATGCTGAGTGTTAGCATTATGGAGGATTTTAATTTCTTCTTTATTTTCTAAAATAAATAAGCCAGGCGTGGTGGCGCACGCTTGTAATCCCAGTACTTGGGAGGCTGAGACAGGAGGATCCAGGTTCGTGGCTAGCCTCAGCTACTTAGTGAGGCCTCCGCAACTTAGCAAGACCCTGTTTCAAAATAAAAGAATAAAAAATAGGGCTGGGAGTGTAGCTCAGAGGTAAAATGCCCCTGAGTTCAATCCCTAGTACCACAAAAATAAAATAAATAAAATAAAATAAAATAAAATAAAATAAATACATATTACTTTTTAAATTAAAGAGTAATATTTTTGAGTGATGTTTACCAAGAAAATGTGATTGCATTCTAATGTAATTATTGTACAAATAGTAATAAACACACAGGCGGCTTCTTGGTTCCTCTCCCAGTTCTATTATTTGGCTGTTTGGCCTTGACTAGTCATTTTATCTCTCGGAGCCTCAGTGTCCACATCAGTGAAATGGGTATATGTCAGCAGCATCTACCTCATAGGGTTGTTAAGAGAGCGAAGATAAAGTGCTCAGCACAGTACCTGGCACATACTAAGCAAGCTCGATGTAGCTACTACTGTGCTGATGACATGGAAGATGCTCACAGATTGCACAGCAACCTGTCCCAGCAGACTGTGTGGGTGTGCCCTGGATGTCACCTACCAGCTGTGTGACCTTGGAGGTTACCTCACCACGAAGATTAGATCAAAAACATCCAGCACATAATATACATTCAATAAATGTGAGAAATCCAACCATGTAGGATATATTCACCCAAAACAAGTAGTGTCATCTTCCACCTCTGGTGTATATACATGCTAGATATTATTAACAAAATTGGTATTATTACAATTTTAAAAAACAACAGAAAAGGAAGCAATGGATACATGGCTGAGCACTGACGTCATAGCTGTATGAGTCTGGAGAAGTCTGCTAACTTCTCTGAACCTCAGTTTCTCCGTCTGGTAATATGGGGCTACTGCCTACCTCATAGGGGCTATTGTTAACTCTAAAGACAAAGCAAATTTAACATGAGGTAAGCAATTTACCTTATGCCTTATGCTGTGCTACACGCATTATTTTATACCATACTCTCATTTAATCCATTAAATTGGCACTAGTATTTCTTTCTTCTTCTTTTTTTTTTTTTTTTGGTAGTACTAGGGATTGAACATCAGTGATACACCACCACACACACCTGGCTAGTATTTCCTTTTTACAGATGGGGAAACAGGTTAAAAAACACCCCATGGTTGCTGGGCCTGTAATCCCAGTACTTGCAAGGCTGAGACAGGAGGGTCACAGGTTTGATGACAACCTCGGCAACATAGCAAGACTCTCAGAAACCTAGTGAGACACAGTTTCCAAACAAAAAATAAAAAGGGCTGGGGGTGTAGCTGAGGGGTAGAAGGCCCCTGGGTTCAATCCCCAGTACAACAGTAACAACAAAAACATATATGTATATAGCCCATGGTTGCCAGGTGTGGTGGCGCATAAGCACTTGGGAGGCTGAGACAGGAGGCTCGCAGGTTCAAGGCCAGCCTCAGCAACTTAGCAAAACACTGTTTCAATATACCAAAAAAAAAAAAAAAATTAAGGGCTAGGGGCGTAGTTCCAAGGTTAGAATGCCCCTGGGTTCAACCCCCAGGACCACAAACAAAAAAATATCCTGCAGTCACTCAATTAGGAAGTAGCAGAGACAAGATTAGCAAGACCCAAGACTTGCTAACTCCAAAAGATAATGTCCCCTCATGAGCATCAGAAAATGTAGTTTATTTTCTCTTGCATGACTTGGCAGGCCTCAGTTTACATGAAATAAGTGTATATGATAATGTTCATTAAGAGCCCATTTAGGCCGGGCGTGGTGGCGCATGCTTGTAATCCTAGTACTCGGGAGGCTGAGACCGGAGGATCCAGGTTCAAGGCCAGCCTCAGCTGCTTAGTGAGGCCCTCCGCAACTTCGTGAGACCCGGTTTCAAAATAAAAGTATAAAAAATAGGGCCGGGGGTGTAGCTCGGAGGTAGAACACCCCTGGGTTCAATCCCTGGTACCGCAAAAAAAAAAAAAAAAAAAGCCCATTTAGCTTTGCTCTGTTAAACTCCACTCCCAAGCACAGTGTTAGGAGAGAGGTGGCCTGGCTCCTCCTATTCAAACTCTGGGACTTGACTTACCCATCCGGGGCAGCCTCCGGGGCTGGCTTCCTCTGGCTCTTCCTGGCTGGGGCTATCTGAGTTTCCATCTGTGCTCTGCTCTTGGACGGAGGGTGCTGGACACCCCCTTAGCTTCTCAGCACGCTGGGCCCTTCTCCACCCCACTAGCGGGCCTGCGCAGGCCTTGCTGGCAGCAGCCTCCGGGGACGAGCTGGGGCTGCCCCGGGGATCCGGGGAGCCCGCACGGGAGTCAGCAGGAGCAGCAAGTCCTGGCCCCGGCCTCTCCCAGGATGCTGGCTGGGTCTTGACCTCCAGCCCCTCCTGGGGGTGTGAAGCAGCGGGGCCTTCTTCCCTGCCAGCCCCCACCAGGTGCTCAGCGGCCCACTGCTCTGGGGAAGCCCCTCCCAGCACCCCCAGACACCCCGCAGGGCTCGGCGGAGGGTCCTCCACAGTGAGCCTGAGGGTCTCTTCTCCACAGGACACTGGGAACCTGACAGCGCCCCAGGGGCTGCCTGGCTCGGCCCCCAGCCCTGCAGCAGGCAGGTGTCCAAACTCCTCAGCCCCAGAGGCGAGTCCAGCCCAACTTCCCCCTGCATCTCCAGGCCCGGTGTGGGTGTCAGTGGGAGCCAGAGAACTGCAGGGGCCTCCTGAGGACTCCAGGCCAGCGCCTTGGGGGGAGCCTCCCACAGACTGGCTGTCCCGGCCAGGGCTCTGATCAAGCCACACGAAGCCACCAGCGCCCTCCCAATCCTTGGAAAGGGCCCCCCGCTTCCTGCGTCTCTTTCTTGCCTTCGCAGGGGCTGGGGCTCGTGAGGATGGAGGACGCCGGCCAGGGGGACCCTCTCTGCTGATCATGGGCCCTCTTCCACTGCGCCCCGGAGAACTTGTCCCTTCCCGTCCTGATCTGAGGCAGCCGGCCCTTTCCACGCCCGCTGGCCTCTCCCTGCCCACATGTGCTCCCTTCGGGAGACCCGGGCACATGCTACAAAGATCCCTGCGGCCTCCAGTAACTAAGACGTCATGCAGGGAAACCTGGAGCCTCTTGAAGGCCAGAGGCCTCCCCTGGGCAGGCGCCGTGAGTGGCTGCATGTGGAGCCTGGGGCCAGGCCTGGAATCCTGGCTCTGTCCCCCAGCCTGCAGCTCCAAAACCCCCAAGCTGGCCCCATGGGCACCCCCAGCCTGGCTGCTGGCACCTGGGTGGGACACCTTCCTGAGGACCCTCTGCCTGCTCTGAGCCCAAACCTGGGCCTCTGCTTCCCCGCCTGGCATGGGGCTGGCTCCTGCTGTGTACTCCTGGAAAGGCCCATATCTGCGTTGGGGACAGCCAGCAGGATCCGCTCTGCTAGAGCCCTCTGCAGCACCCTCCTGTGACATGCCTGTCCACCGGGCGAGGCCAAAAGCAGAACACAGGCCTGTGTGGAGACAGAGAGGGGACCTCACCATGGAGGGCACCAGGCCTGGAGAGTCTGGCTGGCAGCCCCCCTTCCGGGCAGTGCCCCAGGCCCTGCTCACTTCTGAGGCCGGGGTGAGCCCTGTAGGGCCAGAAGCACCCCAGTTGGCCCTGGTGCCTGGGTGAGGGAGGAGGGGCGGCCTCCAAACAGCTGAGCTCCGAACCCCCAACTCTAAGGTCTGTCAGGCTGGGAGCTTCCGCTCGGGCTTAAATGGGGTACAGAGACAACAGTTACTATTTGTTAATGACTTAAAGGCCCTATTCCATTTCACGCTGGGAGACTCAGAGACGTTAAGAGACTCACCCAAGGACACCAAGGAATCCAAGAGCAGGACTCGTCCCAGACCACAGGCCCAGCTCCAAGCCGCTCACACCGCGAGGCTGGACGGGGCTCATGCCCGTCGCCCCTATGGCCCACTCCCTGGTCCCGTTCTGATAAGACACCCCACCCGGCTTCCCAGTCCGACCTGGTCAGGGAGCCCAGTCTACTAGCTCCAGCCGCTCTCACCTGGGGTCCCACCGCTCCCCCTCCTCGGGGGCCACCGCTAACTAGGGAGGGGCTGGAATCACGTGATGCAGGGGAGCCGAGCCTTGGAGAGGGAAGGGGCGGAGTCCCTGGTGCTGCATGATGGACGGCTCCCCTGGGGTGCTGGCGTTCACGACCGGCAGAGGGCGCTCTCCCCTCCCGAGGGCTTCCTGGAGGAGGTGCCAACCCCTCCAGTTCTAGGGTAGGAGTGGGTGAGCGCCTGCGCCCGGGTCCCCGGCAGCCAAGGGACTTGAACGCCGGCCCAGTTTCAACTGGATCCTACAGCGGTGGCTAGCGGAAGTTCCTGAGCCCCTCTGGGACTGTCAGAATCAGATCTAATTTTTTTGCATAATTATTCTAATATTATTATTATCTCAAACATAATTCATGTAGATTGAAATACACACCCAAGCCCAATAGAAAGGTTAGGAATAAAAGCTGAAAATTTTCTCTCGCTCCCCAACTCCCAAATCTGGAGAACAAGGGTGTGTGTGTTTGTGAGTGTGTGTGTGTGAGTGTGTATGTGAGTGTGTGTGTATGTGAGTGTGTG